>JASAND010024360.1:0-51507 GCA_030248195.1 Trissonchulus latispiculum
TTTTTTGATGTTTTGAAGTATTTTGGAATTTTTGGAGATTCTTTAGTCGTGACGGATTTAACGAGCGTAAAATGTGGAAAACAAGCGGAGTCTTTATGCGTAGTACTAGTATTTGTTTTTGTGATCCGTCCCGACGATGTCCGCTTTGCCGCAGTGGGGCGGCTTTTACCAAATGGATATCAGCTTTGTGGTTATTTTGAAAGCCTCACGATGACAATAGTATGTATAGACGGTAGAAGTATTTTGGAATTTTTGGAGATTCTTTAGTCGTGACGGATTTAACGAGCGTAAAATGTGGAAAACAAGCGGAGTCTTTATGCGTAGTACTAGTATTTGTTTTTGTGTTCACATACGTTAGTAGTAGTTTTGTATGATAGCTAATTAGACTGTATGTGCTAGTCTGTATAGTTATTAGTTTTGTTCGGTTTTCTTATGCTCATGTAGGCGTGTACAGAATTGCTCGTTGATTTGATAGCATCGTGAATTTTGTGTTTGAAGCTAGTTATGCATATTCGGAAAATCCTAAAAAGCAATATTCGGAAAAAACCCAAAAAGTATTTGCGTTATTAATTTGTTTTCATGTTACTTATATTGTTTTGTTATTGTTATGGTTGTCTACGTACGGTTGTTGAATCAATACAGTTACTTACATCGGTTAATTTTTGTTTTTAGATAGTGCCATTGATCGTGTATATATATATGCTTATTTGTATGTTGTTGTTTTCTATGATAATCGTATTTTTATTAAGGGATGAATTATGAATTGTTATAAATTACTAGTCAATTAGTATAACATGACATTTATTCTATTTTATCTTCTTAAAGATCTTCTCTTTCTAGAGCACTTCTTCTTTAACTTTCGCTTCTAGATTATATTTCTCCTTTCCATCTTTTGGATTGTACTGTCGGCTCTGTATAGCCAATATATTATAAATGTATGTGTGTTTAATCGACTACAACGACGGATATAACGACTCCCATCGAAACTCTAACTTCGATGTCTTCTGCAGATACAGCTCCGATCCTGAACAAGAGTTCATACGGGTTTGAACTCATCCTACGGTGAAACCAGAAGACCATCACCTTAAATTTAACTATAAAACTACAACAACTACTACATACAACTATCTACATTTATGGATATTATAAATTTTATATTTGTTGCTTAGCATATGCATATATCTTTGTGTGTTTTTGATTTGAAATCATTCTTTGCCTTAATTTTTGCCGGTATACTGCCTTATAACTTTGCCATTATTTACAGCCATAATGTTGTGCTTTATGTCTATGCCATGTACAGTTTTTCTTTTTGCCATATATATTTTTTACTGTATGATTCGTCTATAAACTTTGATTCGTCTAGTTATGTAACGCTTTCCCTATTTTTCCCCTATATATGTATGTGCTTTAATTTTGGTAGCTATATGTATACGTAGTTTCCTTGTTTTCTTGGAAAGATCAGGTGATCTTTATTTTTTATGCGGCGGATGAAGGTCCGTGCGATAGATCTTTAAAACATTAGGTTACAAAAGGTTTACAATAGATGCAAAATTTTCTTTGTTGGCAATAGTCTTTTACCACATTTTATGTGCATTGATTAGTTGTTTGTCGTGTATAGGATAAGTTTTGTTGTACAGCCTAGTTAGGATATTGAGTGTTGTGGCTAGTTAGGTTAGTTTTTGACTTTTGAAAAGTAGTTAGATATATGATGTAAAAATTAACCTATCTACTTAATTGAATTTTTTGTGTAAATTCTTTGTATTTTGTTAGCTAAGTTTCTGTGAACTTTGTATAGTTTAGCTAGTTATGTATAGTATTAGCCTTAAACTCTGTATTGTTTGTTGTTTTCTAAAAATTGATATAATGCGTGTTTGATTTGTATGTATGAAAGTATGATTGTTGAAGGGCCATGAATGTATGAATAATTGTTGTATTTCTACTCTTTACTGTTTTCTATTCATAGTGGCTTTTTGGGTATATTACCCTTTTCTATGTGGGTCGTTCTCTTTCTCTTTTCTATTTTCTGATTACATCTTTTCGCTATACTTAGTTTGGTTGCAACTACTTACTGCTTTGTTTCGTTTATTTTATTCTCCCTGTGTTTCGTTATACTTCGCCTGACTATGACTTCCACTTTTGCTACCATTTCTAACTTTAATTTTTCTTAACTTCTATTCGTGGTTTCTTTGGTTTAACCATGGGTAAACGTGCCAGGATACGTGCCTCATAACTGGTCTCATGGGAATTGTGCGAGATCTATGTTTAACTTCGAAATTCTTTTTAACTGTCAACTATTGAATTACGGTAGCATTCTTTTTCCATCTTTGTATTTTAGCAGGCGCTAAAATTTTTCTATCCAGGGGAGGATGTTGAGAATCAACTAAACTAAAGT
The DNA here is from genome assembly GCA_030248195.1 of Trissonchulus latispiculum. Lineage (NCBI taxonomy): Eukaryota > Metazoa > Nematoda > Enoplea > Enoplida > Ironidae > Trissonchulus > Trissonchulus latispiculum. The sequence continues at coordinate 2,393 of JASAND010024360.1, forward strand.
TTTTAAAGAACTTCCGCACTGGATAGGGTTTGCCATATGCGTCACAAGTAAATGCAACATTGTCACCTTCACTACAATTTCTGTCTCCCGGTTGGTTGATCCAGTATGGAGCTACTAAACAGTATTAATCAAACACAAATTACTATCTGTATGAACTAGTGGACCGGATACATCGACCGGAGTTGTTCCGCAATATATCCTCCCCACATCGAACTATTTATTTGTTGAGAATCAACTAAATTAAAGTGTTGCAACTTAATCTTAAAAACAAACACAAAAATTAATGGTTGCTGTTTGTGCAGTCCTTAGTCTGTTTGCTACTTTGATCAGCTAGATCTGATCCACCAGTTCAGTATTGTTCGGATTCTTGTACGAAGTGGTTGGTTATTTTTGTGTGCCGTTTACCCCCAATAAATTGATTGTTACGCCACACTGCCTCCTTAGTTGGTTATTCCATGGAAATTCAGTGATCCAGTGATCCAGAGGTAAATTCTTAGGTTTAGGCCCGGTCAGTAGACCTGCAGTCGATCCGCCCTTTAAACTTAAGTTAAGTTCCAGACAGTTAGCTTAGGTTTAACATATTAATGGTATTTTGCTTCCGATAATTGAGTTCAACTGTTGAAAATGTTTACTGACCAGAGCTGGGATAGCTATATCAGGGAAACAGTGCTTTAATCATGTTAATGTTAATCATGTTAAACAGGTTAATACGGGGGTATGGGGGTCTAACACCCCCCCCCCCAACCGGGACAAGGTACAAGTCCTGCCGCCGTCAGGGGCAAGGGTTACGGAAACATTGGGCAAGGGGTATGCAGAAATGGCCGGAAAAAATAGGTTTTCGCACCAAAATTCTGAAAAATTTCCGGCTTCGCCGAAGTCTTTTACACAAATTTCACAATTTTTCCAAAAATCTATTAAAAATTTGAAAATTTTTCTAACATTAATCATGTTTCGTTAAATTCTTTAAATTCTTTAAAAGGGATCGAATCAACAACGTGGAGAAAATGGTAGCTTTAAAAAGATAAGTTTCAATTTTATGTTAATTGTTTAGAACTTAAGGATTGAGGTCGAGACTTTAATTGCTTGGTCCGCCAAGTTTAAACTTCCACTTAAAATTAAGTGACACAATTTTAATACTTCTTACAAAAAACAAATCGTATAATTGAGCAGCCCGTTCAAGTATAAACTGGCTTAGAATTGATAAACTATCTAAGCGACGTAGAGTCCGAACAAATGAACCAAAAATATGATTCAAGCATAAGTTTTTAAATTCAGACGCAGTAAATTTTGTTATGGCTGCTGCTTTATTAGTCTTTTCAGCATTAAATGCCGAAATATACCTAACCGGCGGCCATAGAAAGATTGGTGCTCGGGTCGTAAGATGCGCTAATTAGCACGATGGGGGGTCTATAGGTTGCAGACCCCTGTGCATATCAAGAGCTCATGACTAGAAAAGACAGATAATATGGGGATTCACGGAAGTACAGTTGCAATTCTGCTCATTTAAGCTAAGTTGCTTCGGCTTTTTCCGTTAGCTTTTGTTGAATTTGCTGACCAGCAGATGCTTTCCCTGAAGGTTTTGCTGCAATCAAGTCAGCGTAGTTTCAGTTTAGGAAACTTCAATTCTGTAAACTCAAAAATAATTCTGTAAGTATTGGAAGATTTGCTGAAAAGAATTAATTTAATTTTAATTTAAGTTATCTTTTAAGGTTTTTTACTTATAGGCATGGGTGGGTGAAAAGGTTCCCCTGTGTCTATGCGTATAATAACGTTTGATAAATTTCCTTGTAATCCGCGGACTTTTCACTCTTTCTTCCCTGAGCGCTCGCTTCCCCCTCCCGCCTCTTTTCTGCAGCCGTATTTTTCACCCAAGGCTTACGAGCAAGCCAACTAGTTTTTCTGCCATCTTCGTCACTGTTGTCAAGCGGGGGGCAACAGTAGTCGGAAAGGACGACTACAGTTGCCTTGGGGGTGACTGAAATAACCGCACGGCAGTCTGGTTTGGGGGCCAAGTTTTCTATCCTTGGTCTTCGATTCTCCGCTTCTTGACTTTTAGACTTTCGAATAATAGGCCGTTAAATTCGCGAGAAAAAGAATTTCGGGTTTATGAAAGTATATAATAGGTAGAATGCATTTTCTGCAGAATTGGAATAAAACTCGCTATTTAATTCACATCCATAGTCAAACTTTTGTTTTCGAATAAATTAAATTTATTAATAATATTAAGAAACGTACCGGCAATCTTCACATGAAAACTGCGCTTTTGTATGTAGGATCTGGTTCGGCAGATGTAAGTCCATTCATCGGACAATAAAATCTGATCAAATCGAAGTGTTCTGCCATGATTTTTGTAGCTGAATCTGTCGTCGTTCAAATCGTCTATTTTAATTTCGTCTTTATACCACTCGAATCGAGGAATCGGACTGAAACGCATGCTTACTTATTTTTAATTTATTCATTTATTTATTTTATTTAATTTCATTTATTAACTAGCTTTATAATGATCCTTCACATGTAAACCTCTTTCTCAACGTCTCCGAAAATACACCTCAGCAAGCACGTTGACTGAAAGCAAGGCATTACCAATCTCCTGACTGTGTTGAGCGTGTGAGAGTGCTGCTACCAGCTTTTGTCGTAAACGTTTTATAGGCCAACTCAGTGGCTTTCTGGATTCGTGACGTGCTCGGTTCTTACATTTGATATTTAAAAAGCACACGGATCTCGTTGCCTGTAGTCAGCAAACTATGCAGCACATCCAGTGTTCCCAATAAAGACTTCGGATCAACGCATGTTACAACAAACTCGAACTTGTTTTGCGCAGGCAATGAGTGTAGCTCAGCCTCTTCCTAGCTTTCCTTTTAGTTTTCGGACAAACATTTGTAGCTTCAAGAGTATGTAATGTATAAGCGCGTGACAGCTGGCAGGCTCTCTATTGTCATTTGCAGGTACATGCTCTGCACGGTAACGACTAACGGATGACCCCTCCCTCAAATGTGTACCTAGTGACCCCCATGAGTGCCCATTGCCAGTGCACCTATCTTTCTGCACACTCACTCCTCGTATATTTGCGCGTTAAAGCTTGAAACCAGACAGGCCGCGTGCTTTGAATTTGTGTCTGTTTTGAGCTTTGGTACGCAAGGAGAGCGGGAAAATCTTTTCAAGTGAAACAACTCCATTCCCTGGGAGGCCGTTAGCGTGCAGGATATGGCTCGCGAGCGGATAACATAGAGCCGCCTTATTCAGCATATAATCTTGGTCTCTTTCATTAGTGACTTACTATCCCGAAAATATGCAGTGCAGTTCTATGCTAGATCCTTGAACTTCTATTCGTTCACCATCATTCACATACTGTTGGGTAGGTTCCCGATAGGATAAACCTAAAATGTATAAATATTACCGTAACCAGGATTGACTGACTTCAGTATGTCGCTTTGTTCAATGCTTTTTGGAGTGTTGTTGGACTGTTACGTCAAATGACAGAAATTCATTGCTAAACACTGCAGGGTTGTGAAAACAATTGTAGTTTGTCCTACCGGCATCAACGGCCATCAGCCATTTTCTTTCTTTACTCAGATCAAACTTCAGTTTGAGTTAATTTTCAGGCTTGGGTGTTATTACAATTTTTCTCTTACTCTACAACTTAATAGACGAAGTAAAACCAGCCATATCAATGGGACGACTTTTTGTTAAAAACGTGACAGCACACCAAAACGGTTTGTCAAACGTTTGATCTGTCAATACCATATCTAGATAAGTTGTATTGGGTTTCTTTTATATTTTACTCCTTTAGTAAATGATTATGTAGATGTTATTACGTAACATACTCAAAGTGGGTTCCGGCACATTGTCAATCACAAACTGGAATGATATGCCAAATTTGTATTCATTAAGTATTGGATTCTCTGCGACGCAGGTGAAATATTCATCAGTATGCTGATCGTCAAGATTAACGTAAGAAAAATATATTGTTGCCTTAAAGAAACAATTATAGTTTCCGATAAAAGAACTGCTGGATGAACGCTGAATGAAAAAATATAAAATGGAATTGGAATTGGACAGAACAGAAAAGACTGCTACCGAGGATCGTGTCAAAGTATGTAGATACTTTGTCGAAAGTTTATACGCTAACGTTTGAATCAATAATGTATTAGATACTACATGCATTCAACTTTAGTCAAATTATCTACGAGTCCCAATTACCTAATTTATTCTAATAACCATGGCAAGACGTGCATTTGCATAAAAGCGATTTAGTGGACCTCCCAAACGTTTCCCGTTAGGCGGCTGTCTCGACTTAGCGCATCGTGCTTACCTACCTACCTGGCATGCGAAGTACATCGTAATTATTGTAATAGTGTTAAACTCGTATAGCATTATGTAGCTGTTAAGAACAGTTAGTAATTGTCAACAGCTTAACTTTGACAACCTTTCTCGGTTCAGAGCAAACGGAAATGTGTGTAGAATTGATGGTCTTAAATCTGTTTCCACTGGTCTTTATGATCCAATAAACAAGAGGCGGCGGCTGACCCCCAGTCACCACGCATTCACGACTGTATGGCTCCATCCATTGGACATGAGCAATGGTCACTGTATCAGGCTGAGCGGTGCTATCTGCAAACAAATGGTCGCACCAATTACTTTCAGCACAGATTTCTGAATATCCCAAATTGAACTCTGTAAGTTCAAAGTCCTAAACTTTGAACGAATGTCACTACAGTTTGGGAACGAATTCAAACTTAAGCTTGGTTCGATTGTGTCTGGGTGGCTCAATCGGTGGAGTGTTGTCCTAGATCGCCAAAGGTTGTGGGTTCGATCCCCACCTCAGGCCCGAATTTTTCGAGTCGGAGGTGCTGTAGTGAAAATATTAGTTTGGTTTATTCTTTCATTTACCTGACATTACGCCTAATGGAGGGCTGACCCTCCCCGCTTCCACAGGTGAAGTCTGCAGCCTACTTGTCAGTCATACCTTCCGGCTGTAAATCTGGAGATCAGCGCCGGCACCCCTCTGTAGGTTGGAGCTTTTTCCGCGGACAAATTTATTTTAAGCTTTACAATATTTTGAAACGCTTCGTCAAATACTAATACTGTCTGTCTACTTTCATTGATCCTCCGACATCCCCCAATTTGTGGAGTGTTGATGCACATTTCCTGGGGTTGCTACTAGCTAAAAGCATGTTATCTCTTGGCATTATCAAGAGTCTATAATACCAAGAGTGGGAAGCTTGGCCCTTCCTAATGGAAATGGCCTGCGAGATGCTCGGCACATTAAGGCCGAAATCTCGGGGGGGGGTACCACTTACCATTGTTCAGCATGTGTTTATATGCGTTTGAACTAAAACGCATCTGATTGGCTAATCGCCTACCTTATGTCAAATTTGTGTGTATAAGCGGACCCCCCCCCGAGATGTCGGGTTTGGTCCCGCTTAGCATTGTTAAGCGTGTGTTTATATGCGATTGAACTGAAATGTATTTGATTGGCTACTTAGCTACCATAGTCCTCATCAGTGCATTTCAGTTCGACTGCATATAAACACACGCTTAACAACGCTAAGCGGGACCCCCCCCCGAGATTTCGGCCTTAATGTGCCGAGCATCTCGCAGGCCATTTACATTAGCAAGGGCCAAGCTTCCCACTCTTGGTATTATAGACTCTTGGTATTATGTACTCTCAAAGATGCTATGTAATTAAGCTTTAAATTTAATCCTGCATGGGCGTAATCGATATATACTTACATGTCATATTGAAATAAATTGAATTGTCAATAGCAGTTCCATGCTCGTTCTTGGCCCTGCACTGAAACGTTCCCTGATCATAAGATTTCAGATTACGCATTCGAAATGAACCAGCTCTCGGATGATCTATTCTCGATATGCGAGATGGGTCGTTATCTAGATCAAACCGCTTACCATTTTTGTACCATTCATACCTTAAAACAATGTTGAAGATATATGCGCCTTGGAAGTGTAGTGAAAAAATGTAAATAATTATATACTTTAATTATAACTTTGTTTGTGGGGGGAAAACGTTGATATTTGCTATTTTAAATGTAATCCACCAGTTCCGTCGTGTCTTGTAAACTCCAGAAGACGGATTCACAAAACGTATCTTACTGCACGCCATAAGAAAACGGTCATTAGCATCTTGCATTGAAAGCACGAAGAAGCGAATATAATCGAGGAATGGTCCTAGGATAAAAATTTCACATAGCTACATGTACGAATCATGAGGATCTGAAAATGCGATACGAAAGCATTACATGCAGGATAAATCATCACAATTTTCTGCACACATGTTTTGGTCTGACTTTAATTTGCCCTTTAATGACTACCTGGGTTGAGGGTTGCCTGATGCCAAACAAACAAACGTGTGCTCTTGTAAGTCACTATCAAAGCCTTCATCGTCACCATGCGAAGCAACAAACCAAACAGTGGAAGGATTTGGATCGTGAATGAAATGAGGCGGAACTGGAGCTAAAACAAGGAAACAAACAAACACGAATGAAAAAAGTAAAACTGTACACATGCTATAAATATATATGCGACAGTGAGACCTTCTGGGTCCAGCGTCAGGCCAGGTTCAAGCTCGGGGCCAGACAAGAATTCTTCTGGTTGGGCTCAAGACCGGAGCCGCTGGAACTGGGTCAAGATTTCATTACAGTGAACTATAAGAAGGATAAGGTACTGCGTAACTGTATACCTGTCGTTATTTGCTCCAAACTTGGACTGCTTTCAGCAACGGCCTGGCCAAAATAAATAGTAACTGAACATAACAGCAGAAATAGACTCCCTGTTGCCTGCATGTTCTATTATTGACCAATAAAGCATCAACATTTGAATTGTAGAAATATTTTAAAGTTATTACGCTATTTATGTTTCTAAGCTAAAGCTTAATGTGCGGCTATGCGTGATAGTATGAGGGTAAACTAAAGGGATTGTGACCAGATTTGCTTGGACGTTTATTGCGACACGTCTGGTGCAACGGTGGTGAGAGGGAAGTAATCTTAGAATTTGACTAAGTAATTTCTCGCACGCACAGAATGGTACAAGTGAACGCATGAGCTGTCAGCAGGAATGCAGGTGTACTCCGCTTTCGCAGCTCAAAATACGAAACGTCAAACTTCTGTCCGTTAATGGTTCAGGAGGATCAGCATCAGATGTCTTCAATTTTTAATCACGTGGTTCTGGTGCCACCAAATATAGTTGCTGTTCCCCCCTTGCCTAGAATTGTCCGACAGTTAAGTGGCTGCCGGCAGCCTACCGAGGTGCGCTCTGCTCATCACACAGGCAGGGATGGACAAGATTTGCTAAACTCCTCCGGCAATTGCAAAGACAATTACTTTGTGCCAGCCTCCCCCAGACAAACCTATAAATGGTTAGGGCTGGCAGTACTCCTAAGCGGATTAAATTCAACTGCTGTGGGTTATTGAAAAGGAAGATACAGTTGATTGGTTGATACTGTAGGAAACATCCTTGCCTTGAACCAAACGGGGAATGAGTACATGTCTCTTAAAATTCAAAACTTCCGAATAATTTTGTTGGGGGTAAGTTTGTTAGACACGTTGCATAGGGAGACACTGCCAACGAATTGAATTGCATTGAATTGAATTGAATTGAATTGAATTGCCACCGAATTGAACTGGACTTGTTCGCTCAGTTTGACTATCTGCCTGGGCAACCATCCAATAGTCAAGTAAAAATGCCAAAGCTGTTGCTTAATTAACACTTTGCATGCCCAAGCAATCTTGGACACCTTTCATGGGATGTCTACGCCTTAACACATTGTAGGAACTTAAAAGCATTACTACACCACAGGCTAAACTAGTGTTTATTAAACCCCACAAATGCTTTTGCTCTTATGATAAAGCATAGAATACGTATAGTAGCAAAGATAGATCACACAGTTTTATAATATTTCCAAAATTGAAATTTAAAACTATAGACAAAGACAGTCTGAAACCCAATCTCAAAGCATCAGTGACACTTGCATACATACGTGAGAGTGGATTGATTGCAAACGGCTTCTTCCGTACTTTATTTGCCAAATGTCGGCTCGTCTGATTCCAAAGAAATTGGGAGCGTGGAAATTTCTTTATTTATTTTGAATATGAAAATAGCATATTCAATCTAACGCAGTTCATAAAAATAACCAACAAGACTCAAAATATCAATTTGGCGTAAGCACAGTGTTTAGGATAAACCGCCAAACTCTAGACTCGCATAGACAACTGAGCAGTGAACGGAGCAACCAATTTTTGAGATCAGACTACTATTAGCTATCTCGCTATTAGCCAGTGACTTTTCTCGAGAGTACATAGTTACGTAAACTGTTCGTCAGGATAGCATCACCTTTAAATAATTTCAAAATAGAAATGTCAGAAATTCATGAAATAATCAATCCAATTCCAATAATGCAGTACATCAGGTTCCTGCATCTACATCTGTATGTTTCAAAATCACAAACTAATTCTTCCATTAACTACCGACAGACTGTCTGGCATCTAACCGGTAATTAGAAGGCGGATCTGACGCAGGTTAAGCTCGGGTGCAATCACAGTAAAACTGGTGCCATAACTACATAAAGTCCTTCCCTAATAAAGTAGGTAAGGCATCACGATTTAATGAAGTAACTTACGGATGATTTATTGTAGACTTTACTAATAAATGAAACACAGCTATTACATAGAATAATACAGAGCCCGCAGGCGACCACTCACGTCGTAGGAACAATACACATTGACTAGTCAACAGATTGGGCTAATTACTGATAAGGCCGAAGCCGGAAATTCTACAGATGATAGATGAGGAAATCACTCAAAGTAGTGGTGAAATACACTTAACGTTTCTGACTTGAAAATGAGCAAACGATCTCGCAGTATTAAAGAGTTTGTGTGTAGTTATACAATTTTTTTATCTTTATCTTTTTATCTTTTTATCTTATTAATTATTTTTTTATCAGTTTTCCTAAAAATTAGAATTTTGTAAGTTAAAATGTACACACGGCGAGTACTTGGAACGCATGCTTTCGCAACGCATGAAGTTTGGAATGGACAACCCTAATAAATTTTGTACTTTACTTTCAATGGTGAGTGAAAAAGCTGAACATCCCTCTTCCCATCTCTCATCTAGGTCCTGGTTTCGTGGGTACGAGGGTGCCTGACGCCCTCCGTTCGGGCTTGTCCTTGGTTTCTTCTTGGTCCATCAACCCTGGTAGAAGCGCTACAATTTGGTTTTCCATAATTTCAAAGCTAACAAATTGCTGAAAGACTATTTGCACCTGCTTTAATGATGTTTGTAGAAGCAGTGCTTTCAAAGCTGTCAAGCAAGAAGAGTTCGTAGTGTTCACTGCAGTAAAGCCTTGCTGAAGAAAACAAGCTTAGGTCACAGTGGCCGAGGGTCTATCCAACATGGCATTGAAAGGGTAACAAATGTTTTGCAAGGGAAGTTTGCAAAAACTGAAAGCGTTTGCCTGCCCGCACTTCCAGTTGGTTACGATAGCTTTTAGCAATCGTACTGAATGGATTGGTGAAAATGGAACAAACAAAATGACATGTCAAATGTCTGGTGATGGTTTAACTGGCATGAGTGAAAACCGCGGCAGCAATAACGAAAACTTCCGTTTGTAAATTATATGCAATTCTTTTTCAACCTCAAATGAACAAACCAGATCACAAAAGTGTATTGCATACATCCATCTTAAGCATAGACAAATTGCTAAACTTTCTTTACTTTCAAGTAATTTCTAATTATGTTAGGAAAACTGGATTTTGTGTGACCTAGAATGACTTTTTAATCGTAAGCGTGCGGAAAAAGAGGATCTTGTTGTGGCATTTCTTGAAGTGTATTAAACACCCACAGGATTTCTTCCTTAGGATTTTTTGCCATTCCCAGTTTGTGAAACAATTAAGTGCTGTTAGTATTCTGGTATGAAATGGGGCAGTCTTATATTGTTTGCACATCTTCGTGTTAAATTTATTGGTGAATGATTGCTTTAGACGTTTTTGCCACATTTTGGTGACTTTTCACATTGGTTATTTTGGTACCTTGTTGCAGTTTTTTCCGTATACTGTGATTTCTAAACGCTTTGATCCTTTCCTTCTGGAAAATTTTTAACATGGTAAGCAATATATAATACTCTGTTGTACTGATCGGTTCAAATGCAAGCCAAATCTTGCTAGGCATGTCGACCACTAATCAGATGAATTGCGCAAATGAATTTGTGCGCACGTCATTAATTGCTCCTTTTAAGATCGCATGGTGTATTTTGCCAGAATTGTGTGAGCTATCGAATTTAATTCAAATTCGAATGAGCTATCGAAAGCTTAGACCTTGACATTGGCATTGACCTTTTAAAGTATGTAGTTGAAGCACTTTGGCGTAAACTCAGAATTCCGCACCGTATGTATTACACCACGGCAGTCGTAATAGGCCAATTTGCACGGAACAAATTGTCTGACCTGTCTGTGCTAATCAATGAAGATTTTAATGTGAACGTTTTCTACCAAGGAAAAAGATCTTTGCCTTTTTACCTGGCTTAGTGTTGGGATTGGCCGAAAATTTCCATGGTTGGCTTGGTTTGGCTTGGCCGGAGTTTGAAGTTGGCCGGCCAATTGGCCGTTGGCCGTTGGCCGGCCAACGGCCAATGGCCAACGGCCAACTGGTTGGCCGCTGGCCGCTCGTTGGCCGTTGGCTGTTTCTTGGCCGTAAGCTATTGGCCGTTGTTTAGCTAATTGTCAACGTTGGCGAGCTGAAATTTACTATTTTTATTCGTCTACCGTGCTTAATTAGGCGTCAACTATTTCATTCAATAGTACAATTTACAATTTACAATATTTGTAAAATAGTTTTTCCAAACATTTAGCTCCAACCCGCGATAACTCTGTTTTAATTTTGCTGGAGGACCGCAATAAAGTGATGAGACGTTCACCGCCAGACAAATTTAAAAACTACGTTGTTAGCACACTTAAAATGGCATGAAATTAGCAAATTTAATTGTAAAATGACGCCAATAACGATAAAAATTGTCAACATATAAGTGAAAACCTGTAGTACTGTATCTAATGTAACGCTTATACAGCAACATGTTTACGATATTATGCAGCAAAATTAAATTTCTCAACTCAGTTAACGCGCAAGATCAGTAAATTTGAATTTGGCCAGCACTCGGCCATTGGCCAGCCAACGGCCAGCCAGTTGGCCGTTGGCCGTTGGCCGGCCAACGGCAAATGGCCGGCCAAGCCAACTGGCCGAGATTTTCTCGGCCAACGGGCAATGGCTTGGCCGGCCAACAGCCGGGCATTGGCCAGCCATTGGCCGCATCGGCCAATGCACAACACTAGCCTGGCTTCAGTTTTAGTTCTTTAGCTGAAAATGGTTTTTAGCAGCCGCCGTGAATCCTAAATACAGATCCTCGCGTGTCTTATTATTCAATTATTTGGCTGTCATGGCAAGGTAGAGTAGCGTGTGTTGAGCATTAAAAATCATGAAATTACCCCGAACTCTTGATGTTGAGACAAGGGGGGCCAAGGAACCGCTGAGGAAGCCAAAAGAATTTAAAGGAGCAAGATCAGACCCTCCATTTAGAAAGTCGCCTATAATGGAAAAAGCTTCCAGCTAATCTCAACATCAACCGCCGTCCGATAGATGCGTTTAGCTCAGTGGTTTCCGGCCGACAGAAAGCCACAATAATGTTATCCTGTATGCTGCAGTAATGCGTCCAGGATATATTTTTAACTTTTCAAATTTCCCAAATTTGATCAGGTGATGGAACACTCTCTGCAACGAAAGATTCGGGAAGTTATTTGATCGCCAATTAGCCAAGGTTGTCCTGGCTTATTTAGCACTTTTTTTCTTGTCTTATTATAAAATTTCAATTTTCGATTAAACAAAATCTTAATCAGAGTCCCAAATGACTAATGGACAATCACTTTGCAGTGCTTGTCTTCCTCTCTCCATTTTTTCATATCCTCCCATCTGTTGTGACAAGCAGCTAAATTTTGACTATATTGTTATTAGACTTCCTACGCAGATAAAGGAGAAAAGCCTGAAGCTGGTCGCATCGTTCACTTTGATCACCTCAGGTTTTGGGTTGGAAATGCCAAACAGGTAATGTCGTTTACTTATACAATCTCAAAGTTAATGCTGTAGTACAAAAGCGTGTGTTTTGTACAAAATACAGTTTCTGGGCAAACCTAGAATTCCTCTCATTGTGCTATTCTAGTTTGTCTCACCTGCTTTGCTTCGCAAGTATAGTAAGTGTAGTTTAGGAAAACTGGATTCTTCTTCTTTAAGCAAGCAGACCAGTTGATCAAGGTTTGGTAAATTAACAGTTACATTAAAAAAGTGAAATACTACAACCACGTTTTTGACAAGTTTGCTATAATTTTAGTTGTCTATAATAATATTTTAACTTTTTTGCAACTTTGAGGGTATATATATATTTTGACTGTGATATTGAGAAAAACCAATTCAAAAGTTGAGGAGGTAATAGAACTTCAAAGGCTATCTGTCTTGATTAAGGAATTGTCAGGAACCGTCACACTTGCAGCTACTATCATATTTTAGTGGAAAGAAAAAGAAAATTTAAAGAAAGAAAGAAAAGTTACCTATTAAAACAAGTCTCAGTGACCCTAGGTAGAAGCTTGTTGATTAGACAGCTGCTGCCAGCAAAGCCAATTTCAAGGGAACCTCCAATGTTGTGACGTTTGATCTCCGTTTCACCTTCCACACACATGCATCTTAAGCACTATTTTAGTGGACTAAGATAGAAGGATAGGTAATCTGGGTTGGCAAGACATGTGTGCATCAAATTTATGATGATTAAAGTTTCTTTTTTATTTCTAATTAATTAATTAATTAAACTAAAATAAGAAAAGTTACCTAATAAAAGAAATCTCAGTGACCTTATTACCTTACAGTTATTTTTATCTTGCTAAAACTATTAAATTAGATTATAATGTGACTAGATGTTAAGAAACGCATTTCTGTTGAAAATGCAAAAGTTTCAATAAATCGCTTTGCTTGATTTTGATTTTGGCATTGAGACACCTTCTCAGGTTGGCTTATCATGTGAATTAAAGTTAAATTAAATTAAATAAAAATTTTAGTAAAATTGGGGATAAAATGAAATTAAGGTATAAATTAATAAAGATTTGCTTCAACTTAGTGAAAATTGACAAATACAGGCGAAAATGTACACCATAAGCTGAAAATAAAGTTCTGTGGGGCAGTTGTCCTGTGGGGCAGTTGTCTCGTGGGGAAGTGTTCCAGTGGCACAGTTGTCCAGTTGCAATGTGGTCCAGTGGGGCAGTTGTCTAATGGGGCAATTGTCCAGTGGGGCAAATGACGATGGGGCAGTTGTCAGTGGGGCAGTTGTCACAGGGCAGTTGTCCGGCAACCATGGAAATTAGCTATATTTCATAAATTTTTTACAGTTTGTATTTGATTTTTTATGTTTTAAAAACTTTCATTTTAAGCAAAAGTCCAAATGTACTGTTTGTTTCGCCGGAGGCGGAGTGTATGCAGTTGTTGAACAAAAAAGTAGCGTGAAATTATAAAAATTAAAAAACTTTGAAAAACGACTCGAAAAGTCGAAAAAGGAGAAACAAAATGTCAAGCCTCAATTGGTCCTTGTATACAAAAAAAATTACAACGTCGTCAGCAAAATTGCTCCAAAAACAAGAATTATACATCCTGATTAAAGCAAATTGGGGGGGGGGGAGTTGGGAATCATTTTTAGCATGGACATTTATTGTTGAGAATTGATAAATTGTCAACTATGTCCAAAACTGCTCAAATTGGGGTGAAGATACAAACTCAACCAAGATTTGAAGTAAGTCGACTTAAAAATCACCCGAAATCGATTTGGGATTCAGACTCTCTTGCTTCCCTTGTGTCAAGGTTTCTCAGTATCGAGAAAATTCAGCACAAAGCGTGTGGAAAACCCACGAAAAGTTTTCCTAAATACAAAAATGTTCAAAAAATTTTATCCCGTCTGGGTGGGGTGGGGAAAGAGGTAAGACAAGTCCTCCGGACGACTTTTGGACGTTTTCATGGGTGTTATATTTAAGAGTTGCACCCTACACACAATCGGAGAATTTAAAACGTCTTCAAACTTAAACAGAAGGAGTTTTAAAAGATTCTCGAATTTTTGCGACTCTGAAAATAAAACCTTTGTTCAATAAATCGCAAAAATTGAATTCAAAATTCGTTTTTGAAAAATAAAAAATTTCACACCTTAGATTTCAGCAGACCGTACAGTGGTCCTATCACGGTCGCCAGATGTTAACTGCCGGTTTACTGTACGGTAACTAAACTGGCATTTAAATGGCGAAACAATCCAGGTTCTTCTACGTCCCTACCTAGGGCGCAGCCCAATCAAAGAAAAAGAATAAATCTCTAATTAAGGATACCCTAGCAAAGCAATAATGGAGGCACTGTATTTATTGAATAGAACTTACTGTTTTAATGGCCCAATAATAATGAAAATACAGAATACAATAAATGGCTCTACTGGCGCTCCGACCACAATACGCGAATGTTCCCCCGTTTGGTTGGGGTCGACCAAATCGACAGCGCATACCCCCCTCCGTTTGGGGGGGGGGTAGGCAACAGCCAATCAGATTGCAGAAACCCACTTCTGTTTGGGGGGCTAGCAAGGGATTACAGTAGTTACAGCTTATCTCCAAAAAGGGTCCCCAAAGAGTAAAAGGGTGAAAGAGGGGGTATGTTTTGTAGATCCCCCAAACGGGGGAACATTCGCGTATCGTGGTCGGAGCACCGTTACGCAATCCCAAGAAGAGGAGCTCTTTAGTGGCTCACTCTTCTTCAAATGTATAGACAATTTTGAACTCTTGATATAGTCTTAACTATGCAGCTGCTGCTAAACTTTTCGCAAATGCCCTGAAACGTCCGCCCTGAACAAAAATCTCGAATTTTTGAAGCGGGATTGCGCGGAGTGTTTTAGAATTATAAAAACGAATCTACTTTGGAAACTTTCTTCAAATTTCATATTGATTTGCGTCGTCAACCAACAACATGTGCTCAAAAGGAGCCACCACCATAAGTTAGTATTTGCCATTCAGTTTGTTTTGTGACGCTTGGATTGTGGAACTGTTTATAACTGGTTTCATTGTGTCTGACTTTGAAGATGTAATATGCAAATCTCGGTGGAACCTCCACTCGCAAGGGGTTCACATTAAAATAACACACCACTTTACTGTAAGGCAGAAATAGAGCAGACTGAATAGTCAGACAACTAACACAAAGTCTCAAAGACTAATTTGCATATTACATCTTCAACGTCAGCCACAATGAAACCAGTTATAACCAGTTACACAATCTAAGCGTCACAGTTTGATTTAATGTAAATAAAATTGTATACACTCGTTGCGTTAATCTTATTTTCATTTAGCTCCCCTGTTTGTTTAGGCAGCATGTTGGTATTGCGTCCACCTTGGGTTCACTCCATTTGCCTATCGAGGTCTGGAAACTGGGAATCGGACTGTGGTCTCCCATGTTGTCAAACAAAACAAGGTGGTTACGCATTTTGACTTATTTTCTTTGAAAATGTTTCTTGCGCATCTGATCAGATCTTTGGGCAAATGATAACAAGTAGGCATCAAAATTATATTCCTGTTAGACCTGTTATTGTTAAATTCTAAACAATCAGGGAAGACTTTGTAATTTGTAAGTATTGCCCTAAGCTGCCAAGATGCTTCTAACTCCACTCTTAGTGACTTTACTTCAGATTAAAGCTGGATTGTTTTCAAGTTGAACAACAACTCAACAGCTAAGCTATTCTCAGTACTCTTTAGCATTTTAAACTGACTAATGGGTATTACCCCTCCCCACCCCTCAAATCCCTAAAACTGGACCAGTTGAGATAATATTTGGTATAGATGTCCAGAGCTTTTCTATGCCTTTTAAGCCAGTTGTTTCTGAATGTTTCTAATTGTTTCTCAATGCCGTTCTTGACGTCAGCTTGTATATGGAATACAATTAGTTAAGGCCTTTGACTTGTTCCACAACAGCGTTTCATGTTGCGCACTGCCGATAACGTTATGAGTTTGCTGTGGCAGTTTTCTTGCTTTTAAAGCTCAGTACGTTTCCGAAAGTTTTACACTGCTGGTAAAACGTATTAGTACGTTTCCGAAGGGGTTATAAGAAGGGCTGGTGAAAAGTATTACTGCATGGGGGAATGCAGAAGCCAAGAGAATCGACTGGACTACTTTTTCTTAGGTTTCGTATCATGTTAAGGGTGTGTGCTAGGTGTTTTTAACAAGCTGAGAAGAGGAATGCTAGTGATAAGAATGCACAACTTAGATTTAACAGGTAATGTTGTCTATTTTGCATGCGAAAAATGAAGACAGTATGATGGTTATGAGCTGTAAGCTCAGTTATCTATGGCAGTGGTTTGACAAAGGTGGTGGTTGTGTTGTTTTGTTTGGTGTTTTGCTGACAATTTTGTAAAAAAATTTAAAATTTTATTACTGGGTTTTTAAGAATTTTGAGTTTGTGAGATTATACCTTTTTGATGGGCGTAAAACCAAAAAAAACTGGTTTCCTATTAATTTCTTTTGTCCTCATCACTGGTTCCTTTTTGTTTTGTACAGGATAAATTAGGAATAAATTTATGAGGTAGAACAGGCCGGAATGACTCCCAGTTAGGTAGAACCATACTTTATCAAATACCAATATCATTATACTTTATAATTGCAGACTTTGCAGCTCGCAGTGTGTCGGTAATTACGACGGGATTTTTCTGTTTCCCGCTGTAAAATAGGCCAAATCATAGGTGTACCTGGGTGGGCTGGAGGATCCTATCGTCCCAAATGGACAAGTCAAGAACCCACCCTCGCAATTTTGGAGGCAGACCTCACCCTCAAATGGCCAAATCGCAGACCGGGCCCACTCAACTTTGCCTGATCCCACCTTCAAAAGTTTCAAGATTTTGGCTTAAAATTAGAAAAAATTCTAAGCTTTTCGAAAAAATTCAATTTTTTCGAAACAATGACCAAATCGGTTGAAGTTTTGGTGATTTTGGTTGAAAATAGCGTTTTACGCGATTATTTGCCAGGAATTTGTTAATCAGATAGATACTACGTGTGCTTAAAATTGACATCTTTCAACTATTTATTTTCAATACAAGTATTTTCAATTTTTTGTGGAGATCTGCTGAGAGTAGGGTAATAATACTATCATCTCAAGTTATTAATAAGCGTTGTGTGAAATCTCTAGTGAGAACTTTCTAGCGACTGGTAGCGTGTGTATGCTCACTAAGACACGTGCATATTGCAGACGTAACGTTAACCTACTTTGTCACGCTTTTCATTCGAGATATGTAAGTTTTCTTTTGAAACTATATATAACTTAAGTTAGACCAAATTGAAAGATCTTTCAGAAGTTTGGCCACCACATTTATTAAAGTACACTGATTTGATTGAAAATGTACAAAGGCGGTTTACTAAAAGACTGCCGGGTTTTACAAACCTCTCATATACTGGAACATAACTAAATTAAAATTGCCGTCTCTTGAAGTCTTATCTGTTATGAACGGTCAAAGTTTGTACACACATTTTTTGGTCGTACTAGTACACAACAGCTAGACTCTACTTTTTAAAGTTTGGCTAAAACCAACACGGAAATAATAAAAATTCGGGGCAATTGAACAATTTTATATTTCAAGTTTGGTGAGCCGAGCTTCCCAAAATTGTCGGTTGAAGAAGAAGTTGAATCAAAAAAGGATTTCGTATTCTTATTCAGCGGCCTGACGACCCCTGTATGAAAGTTTTCAGCAAAATTGAGAATATATGGTTTGACCACCTTGGTTCCCCTTCCAAGTTAATATCTAAATTTGTTTAAATTTTTAAATTCCTGAGTTCGTTAGCCTTCAGTATGCATCCGCACAAAATTTTTAAGTTATTGGCCAAAAAGTCAAATGCAAGGGATGTGACCCTGGTGGGGTCTCTCTTATTTATTATGTAGTCTTCTTTTAACTACACAGTGATTCAGTTGTTGTTTTTAGATAGTCTTTGTGTTTGAATCCGCGCTGACGCCTGGAAACAAAGGTATATGCAATTATGTATTTTGGGTACGTGTGAATTCATTATCACTCCCTGTAATCACAGTAATAGTATATGTGTACTCTGAAACAGTCAACGCGAAAATGATTGAATTAAACTTGCTAAATCGTAATATAATTAAACAAAACATAATTGGCATTGAACTGCTGCTAACGTAATTGTGGGATGATTAGATCCATGACTCGAAAACGTGTGCCAAATTTAGGCCATCCTTTCACTCCTTTCCAATTTCCCCAAAAATGGGGAAATTCAGGGAGGACCACAGTGCTCGAAATTTCTGAAAATGCTTGTAAAGTGCTCAAGTGAATTTACAGTTGCATCCCAGGTGCTGGTTTTGCGAAGCTGCTGTTTTCGTTGTAGAAGAGACTCACATGTTCCGTTTTTGGAGGAACGGTTTGGGAGGGGACAACGCTACATCCTCTCTCAATGCTGGCACAATGGTGCACCCCACCAAAACCATTAACCCCCCCACAATCATTACAGCCCCAGCAGAACAACATAAAACCCTTGGAAATGCTACAACCCTGCAATGCAAAAATCACACAGTCTCTACAATGCTGGCTCAATGTTATAGTCCCCACAACCATTATACCCCAACAGAAGACCCTTGAAAATGCTACAACCCTACAATGCGAATCAGTGTGACTCAATCCTACAATCTCGATATTAATCAAATATGTAGATGGTGTGCTATTAAAGTAGACCTTTGAAAAATCTACAACCTTACAATGTACATAGTTAATGTGTGTGTGGCTTGTGATGGCAGTTTAGAAGACCCTTAAAAAGCTACAACCCAACTGTAAAGTTGGAAAGGTATGACAGACCAAACTTTACGGGTGAAAACTGTGCGCGTATGGAAACGACGAACCTGGAGGAGACTTATGTCCCAGTCGACCTGGGCAGGATCTCGCCAAGGCTATTTTGAACCTAACGAAGACTAAATAAAGCTACCTAAATGGACGAAGAGATGACTAACTATCAGTCACAAAAGGAACTTTGAGTAAATTAAGTACACGCTCAGTGAATAATTAGCCTATCTAGATTTGGAAATAACTCAGAACCCTACCTACCGAATATACAATTCTAATAAAACCTAATCTAAGAACACTCTAACGGCTCAGTAACTGAGACCACATTTAATAAAGGCTAAAGAAACAAAGGGGAGCGACTCCCGAAATACTACAGAACAGCATAGAAACCTTTGACAGGGAAACATTCATAGTAGTGGTACAAATTAGAAAAGGTTCAGACAATAATAGAATAATAGAGACAAATTAAAATTACTTTAGACAGAAATATACACATTCACAAATATAAACCGTCATACTCAACTCAGATTCAACCCCCAAATATTTGAACCCACCTCTAGTAATAACTAACGAATAAATCCCTAAGCCAACCTCATAAAGAATTGCTTTTAAAAACTTTTCCTGAAATAAAATACAAATATTAATTAGTAAATAAAACAAAACACAGCGCAAGTAAATTTAAACTAGACTCTCAAGGTCGCCTTGGAGCCGGATGAATAAAAGAAAAGCAAACCAACTTACAAACACCCACTGGTAGGACTCCAAAATTTGAAGGCGAAAGGCTAAGCGCACACTTAAAGGAAAGACGGCCACACGCTACGTTGTAAAAACACAAGACTGACTAGTTTTAAAGTGAAGTCTGAGAGAGATGCCTAGTGAATTTTGATTGGTCCGTTTTGAGACCCCCTTTGCAGACGGGATGCTCAGAGCGCATCCAGAGAAATTTCAAGAGACAAGCAGCGCCACCTAGCAGCTAAGTGGGCTGAATAAAATATAACATATCTTATCATAGAGAATAACCAACTTCACACCAATTTCAACACAAATTCACACAATTTTACACAACGCACATTTCTCACTAAAATTACCATTCTTACTAAAACTTCACATTAAAATAAACTCACTAAAAATACACACACAACTCACAAAAGGGACAGACGCAACGTCCCCCTGTTACACAACAACCCCTACCTACAACCCCTACAATCCCTACAACCCCTACGTCTATTGAGTTGGCGATAAAGGCTGACCGCTATAGAGGTGTGTGTTACTCTATAGGCGGTGAATGGTCGCAGTATTTGTACTAGATTCTGTCAACTGGGTGGGGGTGTAGGATCAATTTTCTGTTTTGTTCCTGCGCAAGTACGCAAGACTATGCAAAAATGGGGGGGGTTGGGGTGGAGAATTTTTAGGGGAGGGGGTTCCGGGGGGCCGGCATTTGTTATTGTAGAATATAGGAAGATATCCGTGTGCTAAACCTAAGTATACGGTAGCTGAGTTTGAACCTAAAATGGAATGTTTCATGAACAATCAAGATAAAATTATCATTAGCTATTTTCGTGGCTCATACACGTGAACTAGTTCAAGATGGCGGAACGCAGTCAGTTGGGGTGTTAGCCGTGTTGTGGGTAGGTCGTGTGAAGTGTATTGTCTCTGCCATTTTGCAACCGTGGAGTTTGTTCAAACATTTTTGTAGTTTGACCCAGACGCTTTTGGTTTGATATTCAGTTTATTTCTGATATGCGAATAAATAGTCTTTGTTAGTATAGGAATTTGACATTTATGAGCGAGCCTGCGAGAACCTAATCGATCAAACAATCACCGCGCTATTTTACTGACATCTGGACATCGCACACCTTTGACGAGAACTTGCAAATTACGGTCCGTCATCTTGTGAATCTAGCACCAGGGTTTTATTCCCTACAAAAGTGGCGACCGTGACAGTGGTAGATGTCCAAAAATTATTCTGGACCTATCACTCGTAGTATTACTCGTAGTTTACACGAAAAAGTAGTACTTTTTCACGAACTTCCTCAAAGTGAATTAGAATTTTTTGAGACTGAGGGAAGTGACAAAATGGCAGAGATGAACGCGGTTGGGGGTGATACTGTGGGGGGAGAAAATTTTGGGGGGGCCCCCAAAACCCACGCCAACCCCGGAGCGACAGCCCAATTGGAGGGGACACGCCCTCGGCCCCCTCCCCGATCCGATTCTATGCCGAGTGTCCAGCAGAATGGAGGAATTTTAACGAATTCAGCTAGTCTTTTGACATTTCAACGTCCGCCCGGAGGGGGTTCTCTTAGAGTGGTTAGCGAGTCCCCCACACCTACTCAGGATGAAAATTGGCGGGGTGGGATCAGTGTGTCGACTTTTTACGCCCCGCAACCTCCAACAGTATCAGTGTCTGATTTTAGTGATATTTTAACGGGACGGTACGGTCCTCCGAGACAAGAAAATGGGTGAGGGCTGGGGGTTGTTCCGGGAGAACCCTCCTTCCCTTGACAGTCGCTCCTGGGTCTGGGGGGTGAGCCCGGGTGCTTCCCCATCCAGTCATCAGTCAGAAACTACGGTGAAATCATTGTTGGGGGGGTCTGACGCCCCTGTGTCTGAATCGGAAGGGGAGGACATTTCGGAGTCCGGGAAAGGTGTACGAAGGGATTCCCCCGTCGAAAGTGCTTGATATTGACCCCTATTTGGAGATGGCTGCTGAAAAAGGGGAGGGCGACCTCTATACGTTGATGCAGGATTTTCTTGATCGCCTGTGCAAAAAGAAAGGGTTGGCCCCCAGAAACTGTCTGATATTTATCGTCAGCAGGAAAATTCAGTTGGTAAAGTTCAGAAAAGTACCGACCAGTCGGGGGAGCCCTCGGGACAGGGCCGGGAAACTCCTGTAGGTGATTTAATTCAGCTAGTGGACAGTCAGACCTCCCCAACTCAGGGTTCTGATCCGGGGCAAGCTGCCCCGGAACGGACCCTGACCCCTTCCCTTCAACCTCTACAAATTTCTCAAATTTGCAAAATTTGGGGGATGGGCAAACTGTGGGATCTCAAAATACGTCTCGATCTTCTGGAGGACAGGTTTTGGGGACAAATGGAGGTTTAACGGGGGATTTTGAATGGATACCGCCATGTGAACAGTATCCACAGGGTACGTACAGAAAAATCCGTGCCCTCGCCTCCCCTCAACTGACGGCTGCGCCGGCGCCTCGAAATGCGTCGCCCCAAACGCAGCAGATGGTTGGGGTACCCCACAGCCCAATAATTGTCAATACTATATGGTTCCGATAGCATCCCAAACCCCGGTACAAATTTTGGGGGGTCCTCAGCTTGTCCCGGGACAATTCACCAATGTTCCCCAGTGTGCAGTGCTTGCCCCTACGTATCCTGCGGGTGCTGGGTCCGGCCCGAATGTGGCAGTGAACGCTCCTGCTGGCGTTATCGACGCGGCTGGAGCTGTTCTTGCCCCATCTCCGGTCGGGCCCCGGCCCGATTTTCCTTCGGGGCCAAGTCCAGGCCAAGAAGTTTCTCAGAGTTCAGGACACAAATCTACGGTAAATCAACCTATTTCTCCTGTGTCAGCAAAGGATCCTGTTGAGGAGCAAACATTTGCGGCAATCCCACGAACAGATAAGCCTTCGTACGCAGCTCGCCCGAGACATCCTAATCCAGCTACTGATATCTCCGTAGTCAAACACAATGCTGCCCTGTATCGGACATACATGGAAATTTTGCGGGAAGTTCCCAAATTTGAGCCTGAAACCGCATATATGGATGATTGGCTTCCGCAATTTGTTTCGGCGGCGACTATTCATCAGATTCCAGAGGATCAGTGGGCAAGGCTCCTGTACAATAAATTGGGAGGTAAGGCTCAGGTGTACGCTTCAAAGGTGGGACTGAATATCACCGATTCTTTTGAGAAGATCACGGAATCACTACGTTCGCAATTCCCTAAGCCTCAGATGTCTATCCAGGAACGATACACTGCGTTTGTCAACCGGACACAAAAACCGGGAGAGTCGGTACGTAAGTTTATTTATATTTAATATATTTAATATATTTATATTTATACGTACAACAGCCTGCCACGCAGCTGTGGCAGCCGGCTCCGGGATATCAGGTCGTGGGAACCGCGCCCGGGGTGGCTGCGTCCGCCGCCGCCCCGGCCCCGGTTCCGACCCTGGTTCCGGTGTCTGCTCCTCAGGCTGCAACACGGGCTCAGGGGGGTAACGTTCAGACACCAGAAGAGTTTGTTCGTGCCTCAAGTCAGCAGCCAGCGACAATTCTGTCTGTCTCGGGGGAAGCCCAAGAGGGGGTGTATGCCCCCCAAACTTCTCACCCACTTCCCACTCAAACTCAGGTTAGTCAAAGGGTAAATCAGTTTCATGTCGGTTTTGTTGAAGCAATACCAAATTTTGATCGAAAACCCAAAATTTTACTCGCAAGGCCACCGAACATTCTGAGTTCTCCCTCCGAGGTAAGAGTGATTAGCACTATTTTCCCAATCCAAAATTATGAACAGGAGATAGCAAGTTTTTTTCAACCCACGGCTGTGATGCTAAGTTGGATTCCTAAATATTTGAAAATGCAAGATTTCGTTTCTGTGGTTGACGAAGGCGTGGGAACCTTACCCCAAAAAATCGGATTAGTACATACGACTCAGCCTGCCTCGGTCCCCGCATGTGAGCGCGAAACTGGGACTTTTCTTCCAAATACGGGGGGTGACGAAACACTTTTTGAAATTTCCGTCACTCCCACCTCCTCGATTAAAGAGGGGGTGAAGGTGTTCCAAAATTATACAATGAGACGAACTTCGGGACAGGACCTTCCGGAACGGACTTTTAAAGAGGGGGTTGCTCCGGAACTGACAACCCCTGAGCAACCTTCTCTTGCTGTGGCGGACTTTGAGTGCGAGGAGGTGTCTCAGCCCACTTCTGCATCGGCCGGAGTGAGGGCACCTCCTAAGCCCTTGGTGTTCCCTGCGCCGACGAAGTCTGTTATTGAAGCATCCTGTTCCGGATCTGTGTCTGCAGATTTCTCGAACCTTTCCGGGTTAATTTCTCCTAGCAGTTCTTTTCAGGGGGAAACTGCTAAAGAAGGGGTTATTATTTTTGGATATATGGATTTTAAAGCAAGCACGTTTATTTGTGTGCCTTCTGTTTTGTACTCACTAGTCTTCGCACTATTTATTTTTAATATTCTAACCATATCTTTTAATCACGACCATATTTTATTTACGATGGTTTTATTAAAGTTTTACACTTTCGTTATTAACCTTTATCTGATTTTTGTTATTTTTATCAATTGCAATTGCTATTTTATCACATCTGTTCACCACATCACACATTTAGTACATCGGAAGTGTTATGCCCTCTTGTTTAGATTACAATGGAATTGGACTGGCTCAAGGCGGTGCTCAATTTGGAACCTGAAGTATCTTCAATGGGTTGGTGGTATTGTCTTATGGATGGATACACCAATGAAGGACTTCACTCTCTGGTGGTTTTGTTTAGTTTTGGTTTTAATTTGATAGTTAGGTTTATCTTGAAACCATTCAGAGATGGTTTTACAAAATATCTTATTTTTTGAGCCGTTCATAAAAATTAAGTTAACCCCTTCAACGACGTACGTATTATACGACGTGTTCTGAACACTCAGTTTACCTGAGTTGGTTGACGTTTTGTCGACTCAATAAAACATTCTACCACATCAATTTAAATTTCTTCTTCGCTTAGCTTCTTTCTTCCATGACAACTTTTCTTCTTTGTTGTCCATATTTTTCATCTTCTGGACAGACAGCTTTCGTTCCATCGATTAAATTGCAGAAATCATGGCCGCCGCCGGTGCTAGCATTTCCGGTTGAGGGACGCAGAGAAAATTGGCTTAAAGTGAACACGACCAAAAATGTGCATTCCAAAGTTGTTGATGAGTATATAGTGGCATGGTTTCTAGTAATCGTAATGAAAGTAGAATTGAAGTAATTTTGCATAGTCTCGGATGATTTCGCATTCAATCTTATATTTTATAACGGAGTATTCTAAAATATTACGGTTGTTTTGCTGATGTTGTTGTCGTTCGGTGTTGAAATTCCTTATATCTTCCAAATATTTACTTGTAGGAAATTCATAACTAACGTATTATATTTTTTCCAAAATTACCTTTTTCCGAGACAACCTTTAGGTTGTCCGAATTAATACCTTGTACCTGCATTTTCTGATTTTTGTTGTGGTCGCCTATGCCGGCTTTTTGGATGTCAGCATTTTTTACTCTATTTTATTTTAATTTTCTGGAAAGCCTCTTTTGAGAATGTACCAGGTACAGATAAAAGTGTTTGTACCTGCACAAAACTCCACGTCTTCCTGTATAGTCCATTGTCTCGGACACTAACAATTGTCCTTTTTTCGTTTGTGGTTCTAGTTAGATTGAGCTTTTGTAAAAGTCAAGAATACATTCTGAGCGGTCGTGTTAGTTCTTTTCCATAGTATAAAATTTACCGTTGATTTGGTTTATCTCGCCGTTCTAACTTTGAGGTTTCCGTTTTCCTTTATTTTTTGACTCGGACCTCCAGTGGCCGGGCTGTCCGGCTCTCGGCCCGCTTTCTGGCTGAGAGTCAGGACAGCCCTGTTTTCTGGAGATCCCGGTGTTATATACGTACTGGCAAACTAGTTTAAATTTTTCTTTTTAGGTAAAGGTTTTCCAAAATTTTACCGTACGACAAGCTCCGGAACTGGACCTTCCGGGACAGAATATGAAAGAGGGGGTTGCTCCGGGACTGACAACCCCTGAGCGATCTTCGCTTGCTGTGGGGGACCTTGAGTTTGAGAAGGTCCCTGAGCCCACTTCTGCAATGGCCGAAGTGCGGGTACCTCCTAAACCGTCGGTGTCCCCGCAGCCGGAAAAATCGGTCACTGGAATGTCTTGCTGCGGAGATGTGTCTGCAGTTGACTCGCACCATTTCGGGTTAATTCCTCCTAGCACTTTGTTTCTGGGGAAAGTTGCTAAAGAGGGGGTAATTTTTACCCGACATACGAATTTTAACAAATACATGTGCATTTGTACAATTTTTGCTTTGTATTCACTTGTTTTAGCACTATATATTTCCCATATTGCAAGCACATTTCTTAATCATGGTCATAATTCATTCACAATAATTTTACTAAAGTTTTATATTTTCACTTTTACCTTTTATAAAAGTTTTGTTATTTTTGCTATTTGCCACAGTTGCAATGTCCCACCTAAATGTGCTGCACACTCTTGTTTAGATTTCCTGTGTTCGTCCTGGAGGTTTCGGAGATGGTGGTTCTGGAAGTATTTGGTCCAGTGGGTTGGCAACATTGGTTCCGGATCATGGATCTCCTTAGCCAGGTTGTTTTGTTTTATTTGCTATATGGTATTTGAAATTTTTTCCTAAATATTTTAAATGGGGCATTTTGAGACATCGTTTGAGCTATAATATAAAGCTCTCTGCTAGAATTTTTTGTTTATTTTTGAGGAATTTTCCTCCCCGACACGCTTTCCTTTTCTGAATCAACCATTGGAACAACAGTTTGGGTTACCTTCCGGTCGGGGATACCTGTACCGATTTTTCTCATATTAGCATTTTTCTACTTGCTTATATTTTGATTTTCTTCAAGTATCTTGCGGGTATGCTAGGTACAAAAAATGTTTCCGCCTTGATAAAGAATTTCCATCGTTTTTTGGTTTCTTGTCTCGGACATAAATTTTTTCTTTGGTCCGTTTGCGGTTTTAGTTGGATTGAGCTTTTATAAAAGCAGAGTATGATATTCAGTGCTAGTTCTTCTCTATGGCATAAAATTTACGTTTGACTGGGTCTATTTTTCGATTTTAATCTCGAATTTTTGATTTCTTAATTTTGTCTCGGAGCACCAGTGGCCGGGTGGTCCGGCACTCGCCCGTTTTCTGGCTGAGAGTCAGGACAGCCCTGTTTTCTGGGGCTCCGGTGTGATATACGTACTAGCAAACTAGCTTGTAAATTTTTCTTCATCGTACCCACGGTTCGTTTTGCTATGTAGCGGGTCGTTTTGCATTCTGTTTCATGACAGCTAGAGTCGAGAAAGTAAATCAGTGCTCATTTTGTTGCTGTTTTTTCGTTTTTGTATTTTTGTTGTCTGTTTCTCTATGTTTGCTACTTAATGTCTTTTTCTGTGTGTTCTAGATTGCTGTATGTTGGACCCCCCGTCCCCCCTGATGGTTGTGCCGTGGGAGTGCTCCCCCTGCCCGACTCAGAGGAGGCGCCTTAACTTGGCGCGTACCGGCTATCTTAGAACGGCTGTTGACTGTTGTTGGCCTTGTTGACTTTGACTAACCTTCTGGTGCCTTTGTTGGTTGTTGGCCTGCTTTGTGCCGGCTTTGATTCTGCTTCTGGCCCAGTCGTTGGCCTGGTCTTGGTTCTTGGTTGGACTCCTTTGGGTCCTGGTCGGCTTTGGTTTGGTCTGGCCCCGTCTGGTGTGCCTGGGCGCCTGGTTGTGCCAGTTGCCTGTTGAGGTGGTTCTGTTTGGCCGTCTGCCCATTCTGTTCTGGTTGGTGGCACGCGGCTGTTGTTGCCGTTGGTTGATTGGTGACTGCGATTGCCTGGTGTTATGATTTTGAGTCGGCGGATGTCCCCTCCTTTGCGCTCTCACGAACACTGGCATTCCAGTTTTGTGGTGTATTTTTGTTTCTTTGTTTTGTTGTGGCATTAACATCTGCAGCCTTTAATTTTGATACTTTAATTTTTCAGTGTGGCCCATGTGTAGTGCTTAGTTTTGATTCGGAGTACGTAATTTTTGTATTTGTTGTAGTTTGATTTTGTTCCATAATAAATATAGGTGTGTGTTTGCGAATTGTTTGTTTATGGAGTGGGGGTTTCTCGCTGTAATGCCCCCTGGAGCTGTCTCCCGTTCCGGTGCGGTGGTCGGTTATTGTGTGTATTTTGTAATTGTCGTTGTTGGTGGGGATAGTTTCCCTAGTGAATCGATCGGGGGCAGCCGATTATTTTTGTTTAAAATGACGTCGAAAGTTGGTAGTGTGCCTAGTGGCACGAAAGTCTGCCCGGATACGCGGTGTGTGCCGACGTTTTTACCTGTCTTGCCTTTGGTTAACCACTTGTTTTACCTTTTACCATTTAAATCAGACTGCGCAGTCGACAATTTTAGCTTTCTAAAGTTTTCTAATTTTTGCTACTAACTCGATGGACACGCCGCGCCGGGGCGGGCGGCGACAAGAGGGGGTATTTTGTAGAATATAGGAAGATATCCGTGTGCTAAACCTAAGTATACGGTAGCTGAGTTTGAACCTAAAATGGAATGTTTCATGAACAATCAAGATAAAATTATCATTAGCTATTTTCGTGGCTCATACACGTGAACTAGTTCAAGATGGCGGAACGCAGTCAGTTGGGGTGTTAGCCGTGTTGTGGGTAGGTCGTGTGAAGTGTATTGTCTCTGCCATTTTGCAACCGTGGATTTTGTTCAAACATTTTTGTAGTTTGACCCAGACGCTTTTGGTTTGATATTCAGTTTATTTCTGATATGCGAATAAATAGTCTTTGTTAGTATAGGAATTTGACATTTATGAGCGAGCCTGCGAGAACCTAATCGATCAAACAATCACCGCGCTATTTTACTGACATCTGGACATCGCACACCTTTGACGAGAACTTGCAAATTACGGTCCGTCATCTTGTGAATCTAGCACCAGGGTTTTATTCCCTACATTATAACACCTCTATAGCGGCACAACCCTTAATTGCCAGCTAAATAATCGTAGGGATTGTAGGGGTTATAATTAGGGGTTGTAGGGTTGTAGCCTTTCTAAGGGTCTCCTTCACTGCCATCACCAGCCACATTCATTAGCTATGTACATTGTAGGGTTGTAGCTTTTCAAGGGTCTACTTCATAGCATATCATAGCATAGCAAATAGCATCACCATGCACACATCAGCTATGTAAAGGTTGTAAGTTTGAGTCACACCTAGGTAAAAACTGAGGTGGTTTGCAGTACTGTGAGACTGTGTAGAGTTTTAGTCGAGGGTTGTAGGGCATTCTCTCTTTTTGATGCATACGATGAAACTAATGCTGCTTTCCTAAAATAGTTTTAACACTATGCAGCTGGTGCCAAGCCTTCTGAATTTGGTAACAACCGCCCTGAACCGAAATCTCATATTTTTGAAGCAGAACTGCGCGGTGGATGTTAGAACGCTAAACGAACGTATTTTGGAAAGTTTCGTCAAATTTCATCTTGATTTATGTTGTCAACCAACAATATTTGCCCAAAGGAATCATCACCTTAAGGTGGTGGTACCCTTTTGTGCAGTGCTTTTGTGGTGGTTCTTTGAAACGCTATAACGTTCGCAATTTTGGGAGTTGGAAAGAGCTTTATACATCATTTTAAATTTTACAAACCGCAGATTCATATCAGGTTACGAAACTAGCAAAATTAGCACAAAACTAGCAAAAAGTTTCTGACACACTGGCATCTGACAGGCTGAATATAGACCAAAAATTTTTGAACACCGATTTTTCAAAACTGTAGAATCGGCCAAATTTTTTTCTTGTGCCATGATATGAAGGATATATGGGGCGAGAGAAATTTTTTAGATTTGGCTCAACAGGTCTTAATGCTCCAGAAAATCCGGCAAATGTGCGGTGACACGAAATTTCTCAATTTTGTATTCAGTTTTCTCGCAACTGGAGATGTTTCAGCTCAAACCAAGAGAAACGTCCCTCCGCAATAGTACGAATTTTCATCCAGCCCAAAATAACGAAAATCCATAGAGTAGTTTTTGAGAAATCGATGTTTAAAACAAAATAATCGCAGTTTTGCCAAAATGGTTTTTCGGCCAAATCTCTAGCTCAAAGCAACGAAGTCAAGCTAATAGGCATTGATAAAATGGGTAATTAGAAAGCCTGTCGATTGAGTACATATAAACCAAAGTTGTCAGCAATTTTGAAAAAACTGATTTTCTCGAAAATGGCAGTTTTTTGACCCCAAAAATCGTTTTTGGCTACTGACTTAACCACTAGACATAGCTCAAAGCTTGTAAAACCAAAAATGTTCGTTTTTGTATCCTCTTTCCATCCATAACAACCAATCTGATGTAACAACTATCTGCTGAGAGTATAATGCCAAAACAGTTTTTGTTTTTTTCACCTAAAAATGTGGGACAGGTCCCAGACTGTTAAAGAGCACCAAAGTAGCATATTTGGAAAGTTTCATCCACTTTCATAAGGAATTGAAGTCTATGGGTCAACTTTACACAAAAGGAAACCACCACCTTAAGCGGGACTTAGATGTCAACACAAACTAGATGTGACACAAGTCCATTTCATAGAACTCGCTTAAACAACTGATCACATGCGAATTATCCCGTTTAGGACTTTAAGCCGATTATTTCTTTGAAAAACCCTTGATAAATGTAAGCCTTTTGATCAAAACCTTGTAGACGTTTAAAATGCTTATGAAATTGCCCGAGGTTGGGTTAGTTAAGTTGCAATTTCCTATTTCAAATTTACCAATGCTGCATTTTTCTATAGTGTTGCAGCTATCGCAATATTTTGAATATAAACGCCGCAGCACATAGAGCGCAATTGAAGTATTTTAAACTTCTTCGTAAGATCTTATTAAGCTTTCCCACCGAAGTTGTTGTATATTTATGGACTCAACTGATTTTAATATAGCATAGAAGCTCTTTTACTTTGACCACTCTGTTGTGAGATCCATAGACTTAGACTAAAACCAGTTAAAATCAGCTAAAGTTAGAGAATAAGGAATTTGTAAATCAACATACTTGTCAGTCATGCAATTAGGGACTGTCTGTTTCACTATTATTATTATTATTATTATTATTATTATTATTATTATTATTATTATTATTATTATTATTATTATTATTATTATTATGTTATTATTATTATTATTATTATTATTATTATTTCTGTTAAAGGAATAAGGATAAAGGTTTGATATTGCTATATCTAATTTAGAGATGGGTAATCATTTAGTTCAACATGGAGATGGTGTGAAGGACATTGCCTTTGAAGTAGAGGATATTGAAAGTGTTGTTAAGGTATTTAATTCAATTTTATTTCCAGTTTTGAAAAGCACTGGTAAGGTAGAATTTCCATTGTCCAAGAGTGTTGAGTACCAATGATTCACGAAATCCAAGGCCTGTAATTAATCGCCCCATCTCTTCTCCAATGAGTTATGTTTCTCATTATCTCTCACGGTTGATCATGCTGGGCTTGGGTCTGGAAATGAACTCAACGGCGCAACCCTATTTGTGCTTGATTTTCAGAAAACAAAATAATGTTGTCTATTGCCAAAAGTTTTTGAACAAGTCCCAAACTTATAGCGACTTATGTGCCACTTTACTGTGGCTCACCGTTGCCTAACAATATGTTCTGCAATGACAACTGCTTTTAGCTTTTCTCCGTTGTGTTGTTTGTGATATAACCCGACTTTTAATCGTTGATTATCCCACTTGGTTGCTCATGTCTTGAAGGCCTAATCTTGGCCTTGAGTCGAAACTTTTAATTTACAGAAGTACCTTCCTTAAAATATTAGCTGCCATATCTAATGTGAAATAAGAAATGACAGCCATCTCCTTGTTGTGAAACTTCTCGTGCATGAGGTGGTGTTTGATGTCACATGCTTTGTTCTAACATAAGACACAGTGTCTTTACTAAGGGTACGTGGCTCCAGTTATCTCTTAGGAACCTTGTCAAAAATACCAGTCGAAAATATCGCATAGTAGAAGCTCCATGTGTGCGTCACGTTTTTTTGTGTGATTTTGACTTTTTGGTTTTCTCGATTTTTATTAAAAGCTAGGATTGTCCGACGGATCTGAAACGTTTCTCATGGTTAATCGACATCTAAGACTTTTTATCAATTTTACGATTTAATTTGCTACACAACAATCAACAATGTGCTAACAAGAATTTTTTTAATTATTAAAAATTTAGTTGTGAAGCTATTTAAGTACTATGTCATAAAGTGCGTCACCAATGTCCAAATGTGCGTCACATTGAGTCCTGTTGTTGTTGTTGTTGATTTCGGAGGTCGATCAGGGGGGTTCCCCTATACTCGGTGGGCTCGGAAGAGTCCACTATCACGAAGAAAGCAGAGTACCGGTTCCGGCTGGTCCCAGAGGCAGGACAGGGTTGGGTTGGGACCCAGGTTTTTGAGCCGGGGCTGGGTGTGCCGTGGGCAGTTCAGGAGTAGGTGAGCGAGATCTTCCTCCTCACCATTTCGGCAATAAGAGCACAATGGGGACGGGTATCGGACAGGGTCTACCACATTACGGAACTGTCCCAGCAAAAATGATTTGCCGGTTCGCAGCTGGCTAAGTACTATCCTGTCTCTCCTGGTGAAGCCAGCCTCTACGGGAGACGGGACAGGCCGCCTGCCACGATAGATTTCCTTTCCCCGTTGATGAAGAATGCCGCGGTACCAGCGGCTATGTAGCTCTCTAGATATAGCCGCTTTGGAGGTTTCTAGGTCGACTGGAACAGCTTGTTGGTCCATGCTGCAGCCTTCCGCTGCCAGTTTATCTGCAGTTTCATTTCCTTGAATGCCTGCATGACCTGGCACCCACTGGATAATGATTTTGAATTTTCCAGCGAGCGACTGAAGGTTGGACCACACACTGGAGAGAAGGCGGCTGAAGTTAGCTCTCAGGCCACTGTGCAGTAGCTTCACCAAAGACTGAGAGTCGGTGCAGAGTAGAATGGTGGCTTCAGTGGGGATCGTTCTTAAGTTTTCCAGTAACCACTCTAGAGATCTGGCTACCGCTGTCAGCTCGGCTCTGAAACTGGAGCAGTAGCGGCCAGCAGGGAAAGAGAGTCTGACCGGCTCTCTGCCGTCTCTGAATGTGATGAATATGCCGCTTCCACCGCTTGACGTTCCTTGAACAGCCGCGCCATCTGTCCAGATGGTTAGACTGGGTGTAGGCAGCGAATCCAGAGTTTGGTCAGCCAATCTTTTCTTGAACTCAACAGGGTCCGCCTTGGTAACTTGACCGGCAAGTTCTGGGTTCACCTGGGCGTCCAGCACCCTGGAGATAGGTGGTATGGAGGATGGTGGAAGGATTGGTTCAGGAGTTAGGTCTAATATTCCAACTTCTCTGCTGATTCTTGCAGCTTCCTCTCTCCAAGAGGGTTGGGACTTCAGTTTTCGCTGCTGCTGTTGCGGTGGGACAATCGTGGCCCGCCTTGGGTTATCCGCTGGCAGTCTTCGTGATTTTTCATAGGCGAAACTGGCGAGCTGCTGGGTGCGTAGACAGACTGGGATGAGGTTGGCTTCTAGTTGAAGGAGTTCAGTTGGAGATGCGCGGAGGCAGCCGGTAATAGTTCTGGCGGCCTGGCATTGGATTTTTTCTAGAGTTGCCAGACGGGTGCTTGCAGCACAGGGCATCCAACCTCCGCCGCAATATTCTATTGCGGACCGAACGAATACCAGGTACAAGGTTCTCAAGTCTTCTTTGTAGCATCCCCAGTCGCGATCGGCAACCGAGGCTAGGATCCTTAACCTGGGCCAGGCTTTGGCCTTGAGCCTGGATACATGGTGGCCAAAGTTTAGGAGCCTGTCAAAGGTTACACCCAGGACGGTTGGGTGAGCTGAGAATGGAATTGGCTGGCCACTGATGGTGAGGGCAGGGCGGAAGGATGCTTCCTTATTCCAGGTGCTGAAAAAGCTGGATTCGCATTTCCCAGCGTTGATGCCGAGATGCCATTTATGTGACCACTCCGTAATTCGGTCAAGAGCAATTTGCATCTTTCGTTCAGCAGACTTAAGGTCCTTGTCCTGCACCCAGATCGCAAGGTCGTCCGCAAATAGAGATGCTTGCACTCCTTCCGGCATGGACAGTAGGATATCGTTAATGAAAATCAAGAAGAGAATGGGCGACAAGCAGCTACCCTGGGGGACTCCGTGGTGAAACTTCCGGTAGGTGCCAAGGGTGCCGTTCACCTCCACTTTCGCTACCCTGTCCGAGAGGAGAGACTGTATCCACTTGATGTAGCAAAGGGGTACCTCCATATCCAACATTTTCTGGATGAGACCCGGTCTCCAAACCGTGTCAAAGGCCCTCTTGAAATCCACTAGGACCAGCAGAGTTAGTTTAGCTGGCTGGTTAGCTGTGAATCCGTCTACGATTGATTGAATAAGACGGATTATTTGATCTTCCGTGGACCGCAGAGGTCTGAATCCTGCCTGCCTTTGATCCAGCTTCTGATGTCGTTCCAGCCAGTGAATGAGCCGATTCTTCACCATTCGTTCCATGAGTTTGGCCACACAACTGGTGAGGCTTATGGGACGGTATGATTCCACTTGATCCACTGGTTTCCCTCTTTTAGGGATGGGGACGATTTTAGCCCGGCGCCAAGGTGCCGGGACAGCAGCTGTAGTCCAAGAGAGATTAAACAGTTCTAGCAAAAGAAGATTACCATCCTCTCCGAGATTCATCAACATTTCGTTAGATATAACGTCCATGCCTGCAGCTTTCCTGACTTCCAGCTGACTGATAGCGTAATGCAGCTCTCCCAGCTGGAAGGGTTGGCAGAATTGGGTAGCGTTCTCCAGTTTGCAGTGGCAGCTCCGCTTCAGGCGAGATTTGTTCTTCCGTTTGGTCACTCGGTCTTCCGGTCGCTCTTTCAAGTGGCTAACCGATGCGTATTCCTTGATGAATCCGTCGGCCTTGGCTTTGTTCGAAACAAGAAGCTTGTTACCTCTGCGGATAGCTTCGTACGAGTTCACTTTATTCATTTTACCATCAATGGCTTTGACGGTACGCATCACTTTAGAGGGATCACTGCGAAGACTAAGGGTGGACACAAAGTCCTGCCATGTCTTCTTCTTCTCTTCCACTATTAGATTCTTCTGAGATCGCTCTGCCTGGATCCAGGCGTGACGATTGTCTTCAGTTCGGTTGGCCACAAAGCGACGTTTCAGGTCTCTAGCAGTTCTGAGGGCTTGGGTCAATTGATCACTCCACCAGACTTTGGGTTGGCGCCTCCTGTTTTTGGGTATTGCAACTGTTGCTGCCTTGGTGACTACTTCCGTGAACCACCGGTTTAGTTTATGCGGGCTGGTATACGTATCCACAGACCTCAGGCTCAGTTGGCGCCGAATGGTCTCTTGGAACAGCGGCCAATTGGCCTTTCGGTAGCAGTAGTAGTTAGCAGCGCGGGGGACATTCAGCTCGGTAGTAAGGCTGATGTCACAGATGATTGGGTAATGGTCCGAGATGCACGTGTCCAGCACATGCCAGTTGTATTTGGTGTCCCAGGCTGGATGGAGCAACGTCAAGTCTGGGGCAGATCGTCCCCCAGTTTGTGGGCTGATGCGGGTCGGCTTAAGAGAGTTTGCAATCTGCATTGAGCTGGAGGAAAGCCAATCCTCAACCGCTTCCCCCAGTCTGTCCAGGGGCTGGAAGGGTTCCCAGGTTGGGGAGTGGGCGTTAAAGTCTCCGCAGATGATTGCCCTGTTTCCAGCAGGTAGGTAGGAGGGATCAAATAGTTGTTGTCGCTGATCAAGGCCATCGCTGTTTATTGGTGGAACGTAGACGTTGGTGATCTGGATTGGTCCGCCTTTTGCCTGTAGATGGATGGAAACCAGATCAGAGGTTTCATCGTCTGGCGCCAGGAAAGTCCTGTCCTCGGCGGCATACGAGATACCTTTCCTGATTAAGGTGGCTACTCCGCCCCCGGCGGTTTGGCCTTGCTGTCGGCCCATCCTTCTGTAGGCATTGATTTCTTCATACCCCGCTATATCCGTCTTCTCTCCCGGCTTGAGCCAGGTTTCCTGGATAAGGATGACGTCAGGGTTCAGGTCGGCCGCCAATTTCTCCAGCAGTTTTTTCTTTCCCTTGACGGCCCCCACATTCCATTGGAGAAGCCTTAGACTTCTGGGTTTCCTGCCTGGAATAGGGTCTCCAGACAGAAGAGTCCAACCAACAGGCCCCTGGTCGGGTAGGGAGGAGGAAGGGGCGGATGGGCAGGAGGGCAGGTTCCGGGGGCCTGGGTCCTGGGCTCTGACGTTTCGTACTGCCTGCATTCTCCCCGCCTGATTTCCGGGGGAGAGGGTTTGAGACTGGGAATGAGGAGGGGATGACTGGCTACTGCATACTGGGCAGCGGTACTGGTTGATTTCATTGTCAGACAGGGAATTCAGTTGGGAAACGGTAAGGCGGGCACAGTTTGGCACATGTGTCCACAGTTGACAGTTCGTACAGAAGATCGAGTAGCCCGAGCGGCTAACGCCCCGACTGCAGACGGCACACGGCCAACGAGGCCCGCGATTAGTGGGGCCTGGATTTGGCTCAATGTCTCCGGCCATTAGCAATGGGAGTAGTATGAGGGCCCGGGCGACCGGACTACCGGACCCTGTCAGTAAAAACCCGGCTGGGCTGATGGATTGGGCCTTGGGGGCATAATCCGGGGAGGAGGAACTCTGCTTCCTGTTAGGTGAAAACCTCGGGTAAGTGAAATCCTTTTTGTTGGCTTCGGGCAAGGGGATCGCCTTCGGCACAAGCCGCTCCACTGCGGCAAAGCGGAATTTCTTCGGAACGGCACATTGAGTCCTAATGTGCGTCATCTGTAGTTTTTCACTAAAAACGCGATATTTGTCAATACTTTTACCTCCAGGATCGAAAACAGCATTTGTAACTTGGTCTTAACAAGTCTCAACAAACATAAGCTTAAACTCAACGATTAAGAGGTCTCTAACCGATGTGCCCTAGACCTTCCTTATTTCGGAATTGAAGTGGAAAAATTTTATTTTGAAAATTCCCAGAACCTTTGATTTCTTTCGAATACGTTGTAATTTGGGTTGTATCCATTTAACATTAGCATTTTCCCGTAGAAAACATGCAAACATCAAACTTCCATTTTCTGCATTTTTGACTAGATACAATCGTATTAATATTGCGCATCGCGCTAGACGATTGATTTTTGGCTGACGCTTTACAATTTATCTTGACTCTAAGTTTGCCAATCTAGCCTAATAATAGCCGTCAGTTTTAGACAAGTATGCTTCTGCTATGAACTGACCTGACTGCCTGTCTTTGCATTCCCAGCTGTTTTATTGCTGTTTGTATATATGTATGAGACTCTTATTCAAAAACCACCCATAGAACTTGGCAAAAACAAATATTCCCTCATAACTGTTTTCATGTGCTTACTAGGTTAACTTCACATCCACACAGTTGAAACTATATTGCTATTGTGAAGATAGCGTACTCGTAAGATAGAAATTGTGTGAAGTTAGCACACACATATAAATTGTAGATTTACTCGGAAATTATTCAATCTGACAAACGCTCAGCATTTTTGTGAATTTTGTCTAAATTCACCGATACTTTAGCTAATGCTCGAAGTTAGCTCACGCTGAACTTGTCAGTTGGGTTCGAACGAGGTCGTAGATAGTCGGGGGTTGCTGCCGGTTAGTTTCCGATTTTTGGGGGTTCGCTGATCTGACGAATAATTCGCGAACTTTGAGTTATTTTGTAATTTTGTGGCTGTATAAATTTAATATTCTACGTTTAAGGCTGGTGTGAACATATTTGTGTTACCTTTTTGGTTTCGTGTTTTCGTGATTTTTGTCTAGCTCAGTGGTTATTTTGACAGTAAAATTATTGTTGTTAAATATTCTTCTAAGTGAACTTAGGGCTTATTCCATTGGCATCGCACACCACACTGTGACCCTGTGATCTAGTCTGATCCTAAAGTTTAGATAGTTCAATCATTTTAATCAAGTAATTCTTACAGTTTACTAAACATTCGTAGACCTATATATACTTCACATGTGGCGACCGTGTCATGTGGTAGATGCCAGTGGAATTTGCTCCTAAGTTTCAAAATTTTTTGGACGATCGTTTGCAAGATATTCAACAAATTTTTGAAACTTTGCCTAATTTTGGTGCGCCAGCTGAAGTTGAAAATTTAGTTTTTCGTCAACGTTGCTGCGATAGTTCATGATAGTTCAAGATAGTTCAATCATTTTATTCAAGTAATTTTTACAGTTTACTAACATTCGTAGACCTAAACTTCACACTGTGTACGAATGAATAGACAGATGAATTGTTTTCATTTTGTCAGTTTTTCTCTGCTGCGTCCTTTATACTATAACCATACTATAGCTATCCTCCTGTAACCATATTCATGGTCTTCACTGAAAGTTCAGATTCTAAGGCAAGACAGGACTGATGGTATTTTACTGATTCATCTTATAGATGCCAACATGAACACGCACTAGTAGTAGATTTTCGATCGCTCCAGTCGACTGCCTCATCGGAATCCCAAAACCGGTTAATGTTGTTCGCATTTCAGCATCTCTTTGGTAACTGTTACTAGGTGCATGTTCTAAGTTATTACATCAACTAGTAGCAAAATGACATGCTACTCCCACTTTACAGTATAAATTGGACGAATTTCCGCTGTAGCGAAGAGTAAATCCACCAACGATTGAATGGTACTTACTATTTACAGCTTGCAGTTCAATGTAGTTTGGCAAGGCCCTTCATTTTTCACTGATCCGATCTTTAGCTTCCTGTGTAAATTTTGCTTTCTGTAAAAACCATCCAAGTATAGATCGATTATCAAAATGCTGAGCACCCACTTTCTTTTACATATAAGCAGGAATCCATCAGACTCGGAATCCGAGCCAATAGCACAGAAACTAATCCTTAAGGGACCAAACTTTGTAGGGGACCTCATTTCAAGGTTTGGTTTCCAGCATCTAAGACTTATATTCGACTTATAACGACTTCTCTGTAGATTGAAAAATAAATAGCCTTTTCTTTCTTCAAGGAAGCCGTTAGCCGATCTAATATAAATTTCGTCGTCCAAGGATCTACACAAATGCAGTAGCTACATCTATTTAGTGGATATGCATTCTTTCTGCGATAACAATAACTGGCAATGTTCCCAGAGATGCAAACTTGGCTACCAGAGCGAACTTTTCTCAGCGGTTCATTCCATAGTTCTGGGAGTATTGGAACTAGTCTGTTTATGACCTTTCAAGTTTGCCATTCGGCTTTCGCTTTGCCTTCACGGCACTTCGCCTGCATTCACGGCATTCTATTCCTTATTTATTCTGGTAAAGGTCCCAACATACAAGTTTCGCTCTCGGTTAGTGATTCATCAGCTTTCCATGTGTCAATACGTTAAAAGCTTAGACCTTCTGTAGCGGTAACAGTTTTATCAGTTTCAACACTCAGGTCTCAGGAATGCGAAGTAAGTGAGTTGATGTAACGCACATTGTTCTGTTTCTGCAATTATTCCTTCAATGCATCTTATGATCACCACCAAGGTGCCTGTTCCAGTCCCTAGCATATTTTAATAAGTATTAAGATACTTTAAACGTAGCACTGAGGGTAGGGATATGGGCATGATGCAGTTAGTGCATATTTAATATTTAGTTTATCTGCTCAAATCTAAACAGCATTTGTGGTCAAGTGTACAGGTGTAGTTATCTCGCTGCTGTCATTGTTGTAGTTAGCAAAGGAAAGAGGCGCCATAATTGTGAAGGATCCGTGGGAAGAAAAGGACGAGGATGGATCTGTGAAAATGGCTCAGCTTCAGACGGTCAGTTTGATTTTTTTGCTCTATTTAGCTTGTTAGCCGTTCCGTTATTGTTTCGTTAGCGGGTCCGTCGCGTTAAACTCGCCCAGATGGGTAGGATTAGGAACAACAAAACAACTAGTCCGGACATGTTGTTGCCAATAGTTTTAGTCACAAACTTTCCGGACTATTCCTTTTGTTATTTGTGTATACTGTATATGTTATATGTGTATAAATCGCAGACATTTGTGACTAATTTTAAGGTAGTCACAAAATGTCGGGACAAAAAATATAATTAGCCCAGAAATGTTGTGACAGAAATGTTTTAATCATGACTAAGCCTCCCGTCGCCATGGCGAACCATTATGTCAGTTATATGGGCATATGTCGCATCAGAATTGCTG
This sequence comes from Trissonchulus latispiculum, assembly GCA_030248195.1. Classification (NCBI taxonomy): domain Eukaryota; kingdom Metazoa; phylum Nematoda; class Enoplea; order Enoplida; family Ironidae; genus Trissonchulus; species Trissonchulus latispiculum. Next base: position 42,241 of record JASAND010024360.1, read on the forward strand.
CTAAGTGAGTTGATCACGAGGGTTATCAATATTGTAAGGGTAAGGTAACCTTGTTCAAATTTGCTTAGCTACAAAATGATTGAGCATGCTGCAGCAACTCGAAGGCTCTAACCGAGCATAATTGAATCTGTCAGCTTTCCGACAGCTACCTGTGGTTACCATACATCTGCTTGAGAGGAGTTAAGAGGTGCTTCCCCCCAGACCTGGGGCTCCCCCCAAAGGACTTACTCACCCCCAGAGTTTCCATCCCGCACATGTCTGATGGTAACTTTTACCAACTCTTATAATTTCAGACGGTGCAACCACTATCATGGGTATCATGTTATAGCAGATATCAATTACTGCCAGTTGAGAGATTTGATGGGCCCTGATTAACTTCATTGTTTTAATGTTGTTGCAGTATGGAGATACAATACATACCCTCGTAGAACGATCGAATTATCGCGGCTTATTTCTTCCTGGATTCAAAGCCAGTCCTTTGTCTGATATTATTGCGCCCTTGCTTGACACATTGTAAGTCTTATTCGTCATACTTTATAAAACTTGTCCATGTAGCCATCAGTAATTTTCATCAGGCGCACCAAAGCCATTTCCAAATTGCAATAATTAATAAATTTCATTGCAAGTTTCTTCAAGTTAAGCTCAAATGACAGACTATTTGAAATCCAACAATACTGATCATCGTATTATGTAAAGGGCAAGGTTGTGTTAGGCCGCATTTAACCTTGAAGTGCGCTAATGCAACATTATCATGCTGAACTCAGTTAAATTGCAGTTGTTTTCTTGTGGCATTTTTATGCTGTCAGCAAGATGTTAGTTTGCAAGCAATGAGCTGCCAAGATCAAAGACGATTTTTAAATAGTATGATTCTGCAGTTGAATCTTTTTCCAATTGTAACGCAGGAGGCTAACTAACGGGCAACCTTTTCGTTATTCTAATTATTACGAACTCAATTTACTTAGTCACCTACTGGCTTGCTAGTCAGTAAGCATTCCTCCACGTGTCATGTAGCTCCACCTAGGCTAGGCTTGGATTGGGTGGGGACTTCTCCCCCTTCAGTGTCGGGTTTTCCCTAGTCGTGTACAGTTGCTTTCTCTCTCCACTCTCTCTCTCTTTCTACATATTTCCCTTGTATATTTTCTCCCCTTGGAGTTCCCAGTGAACTGTGTTTGGTACGTTAGCGGGGCTACGCCCATAGTAGTATATATCCCCCTTCCCCCCCCGTTGCTTCTATGTTTATGTGCTTAAGCAAACTTAATGAATAACTGATAATTTTGAACAGCTGTTGCAATTTTGATTAATTGCACCTGTTTTGTACCACAACCAAACTTACGTAAGCTGTAGTAGCTTACTTCCTCTAACAATTGAATCACACCAAGCATTTATTGCGCTGTTATTTTCTGGGTTATTGATTACTTACGCATTCACAATCACAACCCCACGCCCCCTCCCCAAAATTCAACTTCGCCCTCCTTAACCTAAATAAGTACAGCAATACGTTGGCAGCTGTTTTCCTACACTTGCCTCTTACCGGATTAATACACTCTAAACGTTCTGTTCATCTTTAACCTAACTTCATGAATTTCTTAATACGTACATAACTACTTTGAGTTTAAACTTTTTTCACCAGCTTCGTGACATCATTTTATAATTTATTTTAAACTGCTACTTCTAGCGCACATCAATTATTTACCCCTTACGCATATGCTTACTTATTTGTACATCAAGACGCTACGCTACAACTTAAGTAATTTTAAGGTTATTCCAAATTTCCAGCTTAATATCTTTTAACGTTGAAAGCAGTTGTTAGGCTCGTGCAATAAACTTTTTTAAAAAGGCTTCTGGCAAGAGGTAAAAAAGCATTTGTCATTATGTCTTGAAAATTGGTATTTTCAGCAACACTATCTCGTACCAAGAATGCCTTTTACATTTGGAAGGACTCGTCTTATTGGTTTTTCTCTCCTCCAAAAATATAAGTATTGTTAATGTCGCCTTTCGATTACTTTTTGAACTTTCCTTATCCGATATTACCCCTTCAAAGAATTTTTGGCCTTATGGTTTTATAGAATGAAAACTAATCCTTACTAACTACCCCTTACGCATATGCTTACTTATTTGTACATCAAGACGCTACGCTACAACTTAAGTAATTTTAAGGTTATTCGAAATTTGCAACTTTTTTGCATGTTTCAAGGTCTAAAACTGTCTTTTAAACACGATGCACATGCACATTAATCAAATCTCAAATCCGCTCAAATCTCAAGTCCGCTCAAATCTCAAATCCGCTCAAATTTCATCAACTTATAAGCTTACTTTTCGCTCAGGCAAGCTTTGCATCAATGTGTAAACCTTATAGCTTTAGGTATTACTACTTACTCAACATTAAAAATGTATTAAAGATTAAAATTAAATTAAATTAAACATTAAAGATGTATTAAAAAAACTGTTTTAACAATTACTTTTATTTTACATCTACTAAATTACAAGGAAATTATTTTAGCATTTGGTTGTGCACCCGCAGATGCGTTTTCACTTCTTGCAGCTTCTTTTAATGTTTCTTTCATAAATCATTTACATCAATTTGTTATTATTGGAAAATATTTCTATGAGCAGAGAAATTTAATCAATAGGGGTAATTGGAATGAAGCCTACGTAGCCTACTTATTACAGTAGGCTTTCTACCGAATTTCACCTGGAGTTATTGGTTGTAGTCTGTTTAAAAACCAGTCCGTTATCGGAGAGATGCTTCCCGTTGGTTTAGCATTTTTGGTATGATTTAGCAAGAAAAAAGGAATCACTAACTTGTTTTACTGGCTAAAATATCACACATCTACATCAAAGAACACATTTCTACTCATTACGGCGCTAATATTTTGAGTTAAGCAGGGCACGTTAATATCCATATGGTAGTGTCGTGAAGTCTTCTAATAAACGACGTTTGTCATAAACAAGTCTGTACACCTTTTCAACAGTTTTCGAATATACCGATACAGTCTTCTTGCATCTGGAAATTGTCGTTGTAAAGGTTTTAATGTTGTCAGTACTAAATAATAATCTCTTCATTGATTCAGGGTTCACCTTTTCGCAGTTCTTGGCAGTCAAAGGTATTCCCTTGACTTTCCATTGAGAGGTTTTTGATCCATCTGGGAGGTCAACGGTAAATCCGTAATTTTTTGCCCCTAGACTCCAAAATTCTTTGCATTTTGCTCCAGATCCAAATGTTTCCAAGATTTCGTCTTTCATATCTCCAAGATGATCGCCTAAAGTTGGAAAGTTTGTCTTGTTCCGGTCGGTTATGAAAATGATCGAGTCTGTGTCAAAGTAAAGCACATTTTCACCAAGCTGTTCAAGATAAGAATATAATTGAAGACGCGCATAACAAGTAGTAAAAGCAGCAATGGCAACGTTGGTTTTGTTATCAGGCAGCACAAACTCATCGCTGGCCTTGTAGCTCAGAATGGCCATTGATCCGTTGGCTGTAAAGTTGATATCAGTAACTTCAATTGAAGGATCATCAAGCATAGAAATATATTCTGCATAGTTGGTAACATATTTTGTATGGATAACATTTGTACGCTTTCCAAAGTAACCCCAGAAGGAATTAAGCATTAGCTTAGCAACTGCCCTACCTGGGTTGGAGCAAATTCTAGAAGCATCAAGCTTTACACCTTCAGCTTTTTCATAATCTTCGATATAAGCATCTTTGGCAATCTGGCTTAAACAGTGTGATGGCCATCCGTTTGCCTCTTGTTTTAGCTTCAAAAATGTGCGAATGTATCCTTTAAATAAGTCGCTGCTAGCTTCTTCCCAGTGCCAGATTTCTTCCAACTGAACAACTCTGTACCCCACAGAAATTGATTTTTTGATTTCTGGAGTATACCACGTACCCTTCAATGCTCTCTCTGATTCGGTATGATTACAGTCATTCTGGTTTCGCAACTTCGCACATTCAAAGCAAAGTGGAAACATAAGCTTTCCATTTATCTTCACTGGCAATACAGGATGAAAAAGCTTACATGGTGGCACTATTGTGCACTTCGCAAAGCCGAAGTAATTCTCGATTGTTTGAAAGTTCTCTGTTATTATTTGTGGATGACCAATTGGATATGAACACGTTGCGTTTACATACGGATATAAAGACGTGATGTCAGTGTATCCGATTTCTGAGTCATCCGTGTCGATGCTATGGAAAAGCTTGACAGCGTTAGTTCTACCACCAAAGAAGGCATCTCTCGGATTCAACGGTTCGGGCATAAAGTCAAAATCTTTGGCAACTTGTTTAAGAGTGTGATTTGTTTGTAAAAGTTTGTTGAATTCACATTGCCACATTTCTGTTACTTGGAATCCCTTGTCGGTCAAGAATTTTTTCTTGTCAAGAGTACGCTGATGTTTCTCCATCAAATCTGTCCGGTTATGGTAATTCATATAATGATGTCGTGTAAGCAAACATAGATGTCCGTGATAATAACATCCATTAAACTCGTAGCAAATCTTTTCCACATCAGTAGAAAAATTGTTTTCATAGTAGCCGTCTACATAATATGGTCCAATCTTTACTTCTCCTCCATTTAAGGCATGGCGGATGCTAATTCCGTTTTGAAGACTTATCCATTTTAGCCATATCATGGCGGATCTGCTAAACTGCTTCTGTGGTTGGTATCCCATGTGAGGAAAAATGGCAATGGTATTTTCTTTCAAATAATGCTTTCGAAAAACGTAGTTACAAGCTGATGCTATGGTTATGCTGTGGGCAAAGGGGTCCACTCCTCCAGTTGCCTCAGAAAAAAATAGCTTAAACGCTAAACATCCCTGCCGAAGGATATTTACATCACTTTGGCAGTATTCCATCAATTCTTTCTGAAGATTGAAGATTAACTTGTTTCGTTCATAACGAGTCTTTTCTTTTTCACACCAATTGCAGATTTCCGAATATTCCGCCAGCTTTCTTGATTGTACATCGAAGTATTTTAAATCAGGAAACTCTCCGCTATATTGTTGATTAGCGGGAGTGTTCAGCAAGTAAGGAAAATAACCCTTCTTAAGTTCACTAAGACCAAATGTTTTAGGAAATTTGGCTAATGGCATTGGTATAAAATTGTAGGAGTCAATGAACTGTATATCGGGCCCCGTTACGTGTAATGTAAGAATACGGCCCCCGCGAAAAATCACATTAGGCTTAACAGCGTTATCATGTAAGTAGTCCAATATAAAATAACCATCGTACCCTCCAAAATTGTGTGCAAGAAATGTTGAATTTCTCACTTCCTTCGAATTGAAAATCCAGTGCCAAAAGTTTGCGCCTGCTGAATCTCCACTGAATGTCCACTGCTGATAATCTTCATGCATTGATTGAACTATGCATAAATTTGGGTGGTGTCTTCCATCATCGGAAATCATACTTTCAAAATCAAATATGAAATACTTCTTACATTTCTGTGCCGGCTTTTCTTTTTGTTTAGCTGTCTTCTCTTCAGAAACAACCTCATCTTCCTGATGTACACGGCGTTTCCATTCGTCAGCTTTTTCGTCAGCCTCTTCGTCTCCAGAAAGCTGTGAAACATCCCCTCCTAATTCAAGAAACTCATTTTGATTAGGATCTGCACTCTCGATTATTTCATTAAAGGTCTTGGAAGATTGCTCCTTAATAGGCTGCATAAAGCATGCGTGCTCGCCAGGTTGCCACATACGACAAATAGAGCAGAAATATTCTCCACAGTGATGATTTTGGATCTTTGTGGAACGAACAATGCGGAAACAAATTTGACATCGTTTAAGTCTTTGACATAGATCTCGTGAATGGTTATTGAAACATTCATTTGTTAACCAGTAGCGATTGCAATCTTTAAAAAAAATGTAAAAACCCGGTTCAGGAGATTCCTGCGTGTTCTGACAAGATGAGTAACGACATATTGGGCAACCGAGAGCACATTTGTGTGTTAATCGTGGCGCATCATACCCTAGTTTGCATTTCTGGCAGTAGAACTTCGTATTTAAAAATGCAGCCATTTTAGTGATGACATCGAAATGACCACCGAACATTAGTAGGTTGATTTGTTTTTCACGATATGGGCCAGAATAAACGTTTTTACCAAACTGATCGAGGGACCAAACATTTATTTGAATATCGCTAAGTACTGCTTGCTCTTTTCCAATATCTTTCACCGAAAATTCTTGTCCAGATTTTAGTTGACATTTCAGTAGTAGTTCTGAAACTTTAGTATTCCGGTGAGAGGTATTGCGGTCCATTCGGGTTAACTGCTTCAACGTGCGATCCCGAGAACGTTTTCCAAGCTTCGGAATAACTGTGTTCTTCTTGCAAGCCAGATTATGATCAACTATACCAGCGGCAACCACTACGGCATTAATTAAGCAATTATCAGGCTGTGTAATTTGGATGATACATTTCTTCTGCTTAATCCAAGCTGGTAACTCCAGGATTTTGCGAGTATTTAAATTTCCTGCAGCTCGCTTTCCTCTGCCTGGCTGCGGCATTTGAATGTGGGTTAAGGTCAACAGGACGCCGGAATCAAAGCAAAAGCTTTGGTAGGACTGAAGAACTTGTTTTATGTGGTTAAGAACATACTCGCTTGAGTAGTCGACTACTTTTTTAACTGGAACCACAATTGGAAAGTCTAAACTTGGCGACTCCAATATAATTCTTATTTTATCATAAGGAGCCGAGTTGCTTGTAATCTCCAACAATACTTCATCTAGGGTTGTATGAAGTACGTCAATTGATCTGTCCAGTGAAAAGCTTTCCATGTCCTTGAATCGTAGACTGTAGTCGTTATTGGTGGTGCGAAATTGATCATTATTGGTCTGATTGAGCTTGTAAAGAACATAATATTGACTTTCTTTAATAGCATCAGCTGGATCTGGCTGCAAAACACTTTCTTCTTGCCTTTGAATACTGGTTCCAGCTCCTGTTTGACAGAATGGAATAGCAGGTCCAACAATTTTGGTGTGGCGAAGCCTGATATGATTTCGGAGGTTGGATTCTCTGATGAATACTTTTTCGCAGTAAGGACATCCTCGATTGTGTTGTTCTCTGAGATGCTGTCTTAACGAGCAGCTATCGTCGAATTTCTTGTTACAATCTCTGCATGTAAATAGTTCCTGCAACAAAAAAAGTATTAAATTCTAGTGATGAAATAGTCATGTTTACAAGAACTAAATGTTTACAGTTACTAAGGACTTTTATCGGACTTGTAACCGCAGGCTAATTTTTTTGGGAAAACTTAGTTAAAGAGAAAACCTTTGGATATGTTCAGGTTCTTGAAAAGTGTTCCAAATCGTATGGTATACTATCACCGGATTGCACCAATGACGGTTAGCTCGGTGATAATTCTCAGTTTAATCCGTTGCACCAAATCAGGTTAAGTTAACCTCGAGTTTAACTTCGAACTAACTTGGTCCTTAGCGGCGGAAACTTAATCCTGATTCCTGTTCAGATTAACTGAGGACTAACTCAATTTATAAGATTTCAGCTTTAGTTTTTCGGAAAAGTTCGTCACTGGCTGTTCAAACTATTGTTTATACATGTTTCGTAGCTTTAACAAAAGATTTTCGCACTTTAGTTTTGAATGTTCCTCGCGAGATTCGATCCACTACTTCAGTCATAGCCTTCAGCTCAGAGTTAAGGAAATTTAAGATTAGCTCGGAGCTAACCTTAAGGATAAATTAGTCGTCAGCTAACCTTGACAGATGATGATTGGGTGCATTGGCTAAAGAAACGAGTCTAATTGGTTAAAGGTAACCCTGCGCTGAAGCTTAGGGTTTGTTATTCTTGACAAGACCTAAGTTGGTGCAACGGTCTAACTTTAACCCTAAGCAATAGCTCAGCTGCAGAATAGCTAACACCGAGTTAACTCGGTGTTAAGCTAACACCGAGCTAACTTAGTCCGACTTGGTGCAATCGGGTGTATAATATCTAACGCATCTTTACATTGCTACTTATTGTGGTTAATTAACTGCACTCTACACAATATCAAGCTTAAAGGAGCTTGTTTTTTGTCCAAAAAAGATAATCAAGAACTCAAAACCTCAAATACTAGACCAATATTAGTGTTCGAAACCAAGCTGGGACAGATTATTTATGATAAGAAAAGTAAGGAAAGAAAGAACGGTCATAAATGTAGGGTCAATAATTAATGCTGATTAATGCTGTGGTTTGCAGATATTTCAAAGCAAAAGCGGTTTCCTGCAGTTAGCTAGTCGTTCACAATCAAAGCTTTTAACTGAGCTGATTTAATTCGCGGTATATATTGGTTTTCAAATTTCAACTCCTAGCTGACGATTTTGAAAACAAAATTTGACTAGTTTTACTCGTATAAGAACAATCACCGATACATCAAAGCCTAAACATCCCTGAACAGATGCTTCTTTTTTCACTATATTGCTTAACAGGCGTTAAGGTGGTGATTAATTTGGAGACATCGAAGTTGAACCATTGTTACTCATTCATTATTTGGAGTTAAAAAAGCCATTTTTATATCAAAATATAGCTTAACACTTTCTCTTTTTTATGTGAATACAGTGAAACTAATTTTGGTTTCTGAAAAATTTTTAATAGATTTTTCAAGAAGTGCTATTTTTCAGATTTTTTTTGCAGACTGAAGTAACTTTTTTTTCTGAAACATTAGTTACATCTTTTTGGATACCTGCACCAAACAGCTGGGGACCCATATTTTAATCAATGTGAAATAGGGGGGGGGGGGGGGGGGGGGGGGGGGAGGGGAGCTCGTCATGTGAGAAATTGGTAAAAGTAAGCGCATCTTGGTTTGCCTACTTTCACTTTCCCAATTGTCAAGGTATTAGTGACAAAAGGAGGAGAAAAGGGCGGGGATGGCAGAAACATACGGGAGGGAGCAGTCCAAGGGATACTAATTTAGGGGGGGGGGGGGTGGTTCCTTTTTCCCGTGTTATTAGGGGGGGGGGGGGGGGGGGGGGGGGGGATCGCTGGAAAATATGTGGTCATGTTTTTGCAAAAACTACATTAAGTACTGTTCATAGGATAGCATTTGGAAGATGACCATACCTCCAATAATTGGCCTCAGGGGGACATTCATATCGACACCTTTAATTTAATTTTTCGGATTGCGTAGCTTAAGTAGTAATGCATTATTTGATTTCTACAAAAATGACAACTTTTGGACGGGAAAATGAGAAAATTTGTCTTGCGGTAAAGAAAAGATGGAACGTTGCTGCAAAAAGCAAAACTGTAGAGCGTAATGAGTTCTTTCGAACGAGTATGATTATAACTGTCTG
>JASAND010024361.1:0-73581 GCA_030248195.1 Trissonchulus latispiculum
CTAATCTTTATTGAATAAATTATTTACATACAGAATTTCATAATTCGACAACAGATCTCAACACCAAATTCAGCTACAACAACTGATTCACTGGGGCCCTGGTTGCGGCCTACTGCTACTCCTCACGGATACTGAGAGTCCCCTCGCTCGCCAGGGGTTAACAGGCGAGCGGTAAGCAAATAAAATAAATAAAATAAAACTTTTGTTGCCGCTGTTTCTTCCATTTTTTATGTTTTTAAATGATTTCAACTTTGACGCAAAAATTCATACAAAAGACAAACTTGTTTGGTGCCTGTCGGCTCCAGTGGTCGATTTTTTGTCAAAAGAATATGGTGCAGCCGCACCATCATCCACCCCTCCCTCCCGAACATAGTTTCTTTTGTGATATCCGAGTTTTGCAAGGAATTGGCCGCCTTGGAGGGGAAACCCTTCATGGTGGAGCCAATGGGTGAGCACGAATGCCCGACAGGTAGCGTGTTCACTTCTGCTGCGGCAGTAGCCTTGATGACGCCTCGGATAATTGCAGAAAGCAATTATTCAGTGCCGGTTCTTATTCCTGCCCCCATTTAGAACATCAAATTGGACCCGGCACTACCCCTGCAGGCAAAAGCAACTGGGGTGTGGCACGTAGCGAAAACGATCTAATTGAGAAATGGTTTTCAGATTTGAAAATCTTGAGTCAAACACTATCTAGGTACATCCTATCAAAAAAACCGTCCACAAGTATTTGTGAGTTTAATATAAAAGTCTTCCGAATGACGTGGCAAGCTATACATGCAAAAGAATAGTCAATTAATCAGTTTGTAGTAAAACAAAAGTTATTCTTAGAGAAATCGTTGACACCATCCTCTGAGAGCATCGGTAACGGCAGACGCGCTGTGATCATTTATCCCAAATGAACGAATCCATTCAAGAAAGAGATCCGGATCGCGCTCAAGGTCCAAATATTTGCCCAAGATTCGTGGTGCCTGAAAATTCAAAACTTAGCAAATTGAGTAATTTTTCGAAATCTCTTCAAAAAATATGGCAGGTGGAATTGTGCTACGGGTGATTGATTGACTCAGTGCCAAAACTTTTTAAACTTTCATAAACGGTCAGAGCTGAACTGGACGTCCTCTGAATTTGTTTAATTATTAAACCTGTTTATAAAGAATCTGGTTGAGCATACCGCTTAAACCATGCATGAAAAAACCCAAAGATCAATGCTTCTTTAAAAAGCTTTCGCCCGCACAGGGACTCGAACCCTGGACCGTCAGGTTAAAAGCCTAACGCTCTACCGACTGAGCTACACGGGCCTTGGAGAACCTAGAGCACTCGAAGAACGTGTTATGCAAAACTGTATTCTGTGGTAATTTTGCTACATTAACCCAGTTATCACGTAACAAGCATTGTGTGGCTATGGCAAAAATGTTTTAATCTTTTTGCAGATAATATACTTTCAAGTTCGATATGTATTATGTACTCTGATAATACTAAGCAGATGTAAGGTGGCTTGCACCAGTCGTGTTTATCTCCCTTTAAACTAAACTTGAGTTTAAACTCGTGTTTAGTCATTAGTAGGCTTGCACCAGTCAAGTTTAACTTAAACTAGTGTTTAAAATTTGTGTATTTAAACACCACCTACTGGAAATTTAAACTTGAGATGGACCAGGTTTAAGGTCCGTGTATCCTACTTACACCTATCCTACTTACGCCTAACGTTTGATGTTTCCGCCTAGAGATAACAAAACTCAAAATCCTACTTACGCCTAATGCTCAAAACTGAAATTCCTACTTACGCCTAAAATATTTCCTTGCAAAACTCTCATTCCTACTTACACCTAAAACGAAATCTCTACCGTAATCCACTTACATATTTTCCCTTATCCACTTTGTACAGTGTTACAATGCAATTAATAAGTAGAAATGATAATCTGTATAAACATCTTCATTTAAATTCGGTGTAACATTTCGACAAATAGTGCTGCAGCAGCTGTGTTTTTAATTTAACTTTAAACTCAAGAAATTACACATACAGTTGAACATCTATTCATGTATGTTTTTATTATATTATTAGAGGTTAGATAAAACTTAGTGAGGAGAACCAAATTCCAAGTACCCTCCTGATTTCGGACAACGTATAAGTTAAATCATTGTAAGTGAATAGTCTAAATTCAGTTGTCCTCTGACAAGAAGAACTTTTGGGGAACAAAAATGTCTTTACTTAAAATTTATCAGATGTGCTGGAATATTTTAAATACTTTAGTTAGTTTTCATTTGCAGGGAAAGCTGGAAAGTTTTTTCTAATAAATAAAATTGAGCCGCAAATTTGCTATTTAGTTCACATCAGGTGGACCCTCCCCCTTAAAGAAAAATTGAACAACTTCCACAACAAAGTCAGAAAGAGGATACTGTAGATTTTAGGCGTAAGTAGGAATCCGAGTTTTGCGTAAACATTCTTTAGGCGTAAGTAGGAATGTGAGTTTTGACAGAAAGAATTAGGCGTAAGTAGGAATTTGAGTTTTGAAAACGATTATGCGTAAGTAGGATAGGCGTAACTAGGAGTAAGCTTAAGGTCGTGTTTAAGGCAAAAATAACAGTTTCTTGCAGTTTTTGACGTCGGATACAAAAAATAAGAAATCATTAAAGTTGTAAACACAGTAATTTTATTAATACCTGTCCGGGGATGAATCCGCCATCGTGGTTGAAACAAGTAATTCCAAATTAGCAAATAAGATTGTTAGTCTATTTCCTTTCTTGATTGACCAAAATTAGGAAATAGGACGACAAACGAACGAAAGTCTATCCTACTTCTTATTTGGAGAGACTAAATTTAGGATTTAGGACGACAAACTATTGTCTATTGCTTATTTTAAGCAGTTCCAAAACATTGTTGAATGTAAACCAAATTTGACTAAAATTTATTGTCTTTTTCCTATTCAGAAAAGATTTCCCGTCACGAGAAAAACTTGCAAAGCTGAATTTCCCTTGTCTCCGGCATCGGCACAGCGGAATCTGAGGTGGAGCGCAGAGGCATTTCCGGTGGCACCCGTTGCGATTATGGATGTACCTAACGGTTTTTCCAAACCCTCTTGAACACCCTGATCCGGTTGCTGTTGTGACGAAAAAGTTGAGCTATTTGTGAAATCTTACTGTTTTCGAAATTTTGTTTTGATCATTTGATTTCACGTGGACATATCTGGTCGTGCCTGACTGGTTTTAATTTTTCTTTGTTTCCTATCGATTTCGGGCTAACCTTATCCTGCTTGTCTGTTGCTGGCCTGCAAGTATTTGGTGATTTAATAGCATCAGGAATCTAACACTGCATAATACAAGACAAATGGCACCAAGAACCCGTGCCTGCGACAAGTATGAGGTAAACTATAACATTTGGGTACACATGACTCGATACATACCAGAGAACGCACGCACGCACTCTAGGGTCGCGAACATTTTACTTTTGCCCTTTAGGTTTGTTTCCTGCCTTTAAACGTTAAATAAATTTGATGTTATGATTTTGAGCTTTCCAGGGTTACTTTGCTGTGGAATACAAGGGTAATTCAGTTTTCCGGATTCTCTGGGATTTATCAAGTTATGTGTACCCAAATGTTATAGTTTACCTCATACTTGTCGCAGGCATGGGTTCTTGGTGCCATTTGTCTTGTATTATGCAGTGTTAGATTCCTGATGCTATTAAATCACCAAATACTTGCAGGCCAGCAACACACAAGCAGGATAAGGTTAGCCCGAAATCTATAGGAAACAAAGAAAAATTAAAACCAGTCAGGCACGACCAGATATGTCCACGTGAAATCAAATGATCAAAACAAAATTTCGAAAACAGTAAGATTTCACAACTAGCTCAACTTTTTCGTCACAACAGCAACCGGATCAGGGTGTTCAAGAGGGTTTGGAAAAACCGTTAGGTACATCCATAATCGCAACGGGTGCCGCCGGAAATGCCTCTGCGCTCCACCTCAGATTCAGCTGTGCCGGTGCCGGAAACAAGGGTAATTCAGCTTTGTATGTTTGTCTTGTGACGGGAAATCTTTTCTGAATAGGAAATAGAAAATAAATTTTAGTCAAATTTGGCTTACAATCAACAAAATTGTGGAACAGCTTAAAATAAACAATAGACAATAGTTTGTCGTCCTAAATCCTAAATTTAGTCTCTCCAAATAAGAAGTAGGATGGACTTTCGTTAGTTTGTCGTCCTATTTCCTAATTTTGGTCAATCAAAAAAGGAAACAGACTAACAATCCTATTTGCTAATATGGAATTACTTGTTTCAACCACGATGGCGGATTCATCCCCGGACAAATACCGTCTGAAAATTTACTTTTTTAACGGAAAAATGGTTGCTTTGATTTTTCATCATTAATCTGTCAATAGCGACTGTACATGCTCACCCTCAAAATAAGTACTTTGAAAATAATTGATTTATGCTGAGGAACCAAAAGATGCTTTCTTTTTCTTTTATAGTCTCCTGTTTAACGTCAGGTTTAAGTTTATTGAAAGTTCTGTTAAATGAAGTCCCATTTAAACCTCACGTTTAGCTGCTGTTTAGTTTTAAAATTCTAACTTTTTATTGGCCAAATTTATCGTTGTGATTGGCTTGCGGAACTAAAACGTGACCAAGTCATGTTTAAGTCGTGTTCAAATTTAAACACGAGTTTAGTTATAAGCAGCAGTTAAACACCACTTTAGCAAGTGATTAAAATTTAAACTTAAACTGAAGTTTAAGTAAACACGAGTTTAAGGGTTATTCATGAATAAACTAAACACGACTGGTGCAAGCCAGCTGTAGTCTTTATGCTGGGGCCCGTAGCGAAAGTGATCAGTTGATTAGTGTTGCAGTTTCCGAGTAAAACTTTTGCTAGAGTCCACTGTTTTTTGAGTCTTTGGTACTATGTACGTCGTAGCTGTTGAAGTGCTTAGTCGAAAAAACCATAAATGTATTTAATTTATCCTCACTGATTCCATCGACCATCAGTTAAAGGAAAACTTTCAACCAAAATTAGTGCGACTCACGGTGCCTTAATGAGAAGTGAGACTATTTGCGCCTCAGTGTGAGACTTGTGCTTGGGTGAGACCAACCATTCAGTTTTCCTGAAAGTTAGGTCCAATTACGGCTGTGTGTGTAACTGACCTCTCCATATCCAGCTTGAATGAAGCGCTCACTGTAGACTTTTCCGATCCCTGGAACGTCGGATGCCTTCTTTCCGTCGATACTTTCTGACACAAATGTCTGGTGCTTTTGAGTTGTCGTTTCTGGTTGATTTGGCATTATTATGCTGGGCAGTTAAACTGGTTTGTAATCTGCTAAAATTTCAAGAGAAGAAATGTAAACGCAAAAATAGAAGACTCAATTGTCTGGTTCCCTATCAAAATGTATAAAGTCAGAACGTCTAACGTTCATAACGTCTACCGACGAAACGTCTACTGACAAAACGTCTAATTTTTCTAAAATTGTGTCACACGTTCAAAACGTCTAAACTTTCCCAACTTTTGGTGATTATTTTTCTATACTTATTTTGTATGGGTCTGGGTTAGTTTTCCTAAAGGCCGCTTTGGGTATGGGTGGCAGGGTCTTGCGAAATCTTGAATTTGAAGTTCTGGCATTGTCCCAAATATACTTCATATTTTCTGCATTGCATCAGTCTAGTCATTGCATCATCATCATGACTAGTCATTAGTCACTAGTCATCGTTAGCATCAGTTCTAGAATTTCTAGAATTAAGAAAGTGTAATGTAAATTGTAAATTGTAAATTTTATAAATGCTTTTAAGTTATTTGTACACCCTGGCTTTTCAGAAATATTTGAAAACTAAAGACAATTTAAAATGAACAATAAGCTAGACGTAACGTAGAGTTTAATTTAATGTGATTTTAAAATACATTTACTTCGAAATAACATTAAACCTGATTTGCTTTCTTTAAAAATGATTTTAGACATTTTGAACGTGTGACACAATTTTAGAAAAATTAGACGTTTTGTCAGTAGACGTTTCGTCTTTAGACGTTTCGTCGGTAGACGTTATGAAGGTTAGAACTTTGACTTTAGACGTTTTGAACGGACACCAATTGTCTGCAACCACCCGAATATTTTTTCTGCTAATGTTTCAGACCTTAGGGGGGTCGCGATTTTCGACCATCTCCAATTTTTCTCATTTTCACATATTTTGTAGTCCTCATGGGTCTGCAAAACAAAACAAGTGCGTTTGTTGCAAAACTTTTCCTGTCATTCACAATAGCCCTCCAAAGGTGACCTCGACATGTGTTAAACATAGGAAAATAAAAAAGTTAAGAAAATTTTTCTGCTACCAAAAGATTGAGCGCTGTGTAAGAGCAAATCGGCTACCACGCGCTGTAAACTTTATTTGGACTAGGTAAAGTGCTAATATCTATACGAGGTTATTTTCCGCAGGGTCGCTGATTTTATACAAATTTTCAAAGTCCGGAGAAGTCGATTTTTGCTCAAAATCGCTCTACAAATGTAGGTCAGTGGACATTTTGTCATGTCCTGAACTAACCCTTTGGTGTAGAAACTTCGCGTTTAGATATTAGCACAGTATATATTGTTATAGCTTTATTTTGCCTATAATCAATCCCTATCAGGCCTTTTCAGTAGCTCGCAGTTTTGGTAGCGGAAATTCCATTTTTCCTCAAAAATAGGCATTTTTCGAAAATTTCATGTTTGCTGCTTCATAAGTCAGTCAAATCTTAAGGTACCTCAATAAAATTTGGCATGCTAATAGGCTGGCATAAAACCTACGTGTATGTAAGGTTTAATGCCAATAGCCTGTGTTTTCTTCTGGTGAAATGCTACGATAGCATGGCGGACACCTAAGGGCAAAAATGTAAAATTTTCAACTTTTTCAAATATAGCCATATTTTATATTAAATTGAAGCTCTCGATGTCCTGAACATTTTATCTTCTTGCACCAAGGGCCTTTTCGCGAATGGGTTAAACGAGTTAAAATTAACTCGATCCTTTTCGCGAATGGGTTAAAGGAGTTAAATTTAACTCGCCGAGTTAAGCAGAGTTAAAATTTTTAACCCTTCGGTCATTCGCGAAAAGAGTGAAAAATTAACTCTTTTAACTCTACTCTTTTCGTGAATGGCATGTAGAGTTAAAAAACTGCAGAGTTAAATTTAACTCTACCCTTTTCATGAATGGGTTAAATTTAACTCTTTTAACTCGCTCACGATATTCTACATTGAATTTTAACCCGCGTCTCAGCACGCGGGTTAAACGAGTTAAAAATCTTCTATGCTTTGCATTGTTATTGCCATATTTTGCGCGCGTAATTAAGCTTTAAATAAGAGAAGATAATCCAATCAATGAAAGCGCAACATATGATTTCATTGGATGGTTCATAATGCTTCAAAATTACTTAAGCATTGCCAATATTATGCCGAATTATTTAACGAAATGGGCTACTTAAAATAAAACTAGAGGGGACAACTAATGTTTTAAACATGCTGCATTATTAGAAATAAAATTTAAGTTAATTAAATTTAAATTATTATAATTATAAATAAGTAATAAACTCGAAATCATTTTTCACAGGTATGACAGCTTTTGACACCACTTCATGAATGCCAATTTAAAGTATATATGTATGAGAGCTGCTGACCACATGAAAAGCCGAATCAGCGGAACACTACAGCCAACCGAAAGCTCAATTTTTTCTCAAAAAATGGACTAATTAACGGGCTAATTTTGCCTTAAAGATTGTTATTGTGAACTTTAAAAATTTGAACCTTTAGGATCTTTTGAAAGGACATCCATTGAAATGTTACGCGAACTTAGCTGCAACTGGTGATGCTCCACAGAATTACAGGATCAATTGTTATTCCAACTGTGATTTTAAGGACAACCATTTCAATTTTAATTTGAAATCTATTGAATTTTAATAAACAAACATTTTTCAACTTAATTTTGCTGCACCCGTCTGTTTAGTATTAAAGTTTAGTTGAAATTGACCAAAATCGTCCATGTTTTTAAGAGGATCAAGAGGAAACGATTTTGCTGAAAATATGTACAGAATGTTTTTAGCTCTGTCATGGTCTCAGCAAACGAACATGGTACTTGTTTTTCGGCTCAACTATTGATTAGCACGTTGTTGTTCAGCTGGCAATAGAAACAACGACAACCTGGACCAAAATACTGTCTTCAGATGCTTTTTAACGAACTCTGAAAATTCCTGTATATACAATTTTTAATGAAAATCGTAAAAAATCTTTAGCTGGGTCCTCTTGAATTGTAATTTTACCCATGTTGTTATCCTCTTGAAAGCTTAAACTTTAAAATTTTGCTGCAGATTTGTGAATAATTTGTTGAAATGCATCCTTACTAAGTTTCAGCAAAATCGGTTAAAAACTGCAAGTTAGACAGAGGGATTCGCCCGGATCGCTCTAGCACCGGATGACGCTAAATTGAAGATGTAGTAAATGTCTACATATTAATGATGAGCAAATATCTTCTTTTGCTGTCTTATTTTATCTAAAATTTTCCAAACGTTGGGAAGTTTTTCTAAAATTCTCAAATGGTGAAAAGTTGGGCATTACGTAAAGCAAAATTAACTCTTTTCATGTATGCAGAGAGTTAATTTTAACTCTCCCTGTTTTAACCCTTTTAACTCTTTTCGCGAATGCAGACAGTTAATTTTAACTCAGCCAGTTTTAACTCTTTTAACTCTTTGATTTTTAACCCTGCAGAGTTAAAAGAGTTAAAAGCAGGCAGAGTTAAATTTAACTCTGCGCATTCATGAAAAGGGTTAAAAGAGTTAGTTTTAACTCTATTCTACTCTACTCTACTCTACCCATTCGCGAAAAGGCCCCAAGTCTCTACAAAGCAGTATGAGAAAGCTAGACCGAGTTAAAGTTTGAAGCAAATGACAGTCGGAATAAGCTTTACCAAATCGTTCAAATGCCGTGTCTCGCTCGTTGCTTGGCTTGCCACTGTAATTTATGCGGTAATAAACACCTAAGGTAAAGGCTTTAAATTGATGTATTTGTCATGCCGCAGTCTCTTGTCATCCCACGCGACTTCGAAGCCCTCAGCGAGGCATAAGTACTAACGTAAATACTAAATTGTAGAGATTTGAACTGCAATATCTCTAGACTGGATTGACCCTGGCCTCTAAAAATTTGTCTTGTTTTTGGGCACATACGGGGGTATATTATACTCAAAAATGAGAGAAATCGGTGACTATAAAATTTGGTACCTGGCGACCCCCCCCCCTTAAATGCTTTCTTGAAACTTACAAAAACGATTACCTTTCTACACTTAAATTGATTATAGAATAGCAAAGCAATTGTTAGCGTTGTTGGAAAACTACTGCAATGCGAGCATAAGCTCAGCTCAATACTTAATCCCAAGATAAAACTATCCATCCATTAGTGACTCAAAGCTCAACTCCAGCGAGAAAAAGTAGAGGTCTAGTGTCGTGTCAGATCAGAAAGCCATACGGTAGAGTGAAGCCTAAAGAATTAGTTGCTTCTATATCCCGGCTAAAAGAGTTGGGGGGGAACACATTTCATGTGCTAATTCCAGAGACAGAATGAGAGAGGGAGAAAGCGAGAGAGCCAGGCTAACCATGAAGAGAGGCTTGATTGATTCTACATCGGTCCAGCTCCTAAGGAAGCCTTCCCTTTCCAAACACACAGAGATATATATATCGTCCCCTCTTTCAGTGAGGAGGGTTCGAGTTGAGTCTAAGTCTATCTCCCTCTCCACTCCCAGCTCGCCTCTACCTCTTTTCGATTTCCGTCCTTCTAGAGGGCTCTGAGAGAGCTGGCAAATTAAATTTGCTATGCTCAGCACGCTTTTTTCGTGATCTGGATGTAAAGCCTTCTCATGTTTTCTCTGCTCCATCTAAGTTTCTGCTTCTGGCCCGGACAGCTGCCACATTTTTCCTCATTTCTGTGGTCCAGATTTGTTTACCGTAATACCTTCATTAGACAGAATTTTCCTTTTTGATAGAAAACTTCTACTTCAATCTACTCAAACTGTAGCTTAGACTTTTCTGATAGTTGTATAAGCTTGCACAACATCATTAGGGATTTACTCATTAGCTTAATAATTCAGATTTCAAATGAAAGCTTTTCTTCCATATATGTCTTGCAACAGTTATATATTGTTTAGCTAAGACTTAGTATCGTCGTGTCCTCATTTATCTTCAACTACATCCTGATCCTTATGAACTGAATTCTGCACTGTACACTAGAGTTCACTGTAGATGAGAATTGATACTGTCTTCGCTACACACAAAGCAGTTACAAAGGGCCTTTTTGCGAAAAAGTAAAGTAGAGTAGAGTTAAAATTAACTCGTCTAACTCCACTCAAACTTGACTTATAAATCGTTCGTAAAACGTACCTCAGGCACTGTTTATAAATTATGAGCCAACTCTCACACAGAGTGAGATAGTGAGGATATTGTATTATATATCAACTGGCGATGAGGCCGGTTAGAAACTCCACCGACTCATGTTCAGGTTCCGGTTCAAGAATCCTTCCGGTTCCGTTCCGGATGGGACCGACCACACCTCTATAAACTCTCCATCATATCACATTTAAATTCTATTGTCTCTTAATTTAAGCACCTGCCCTGCCTCCTAATTATAATCATGTTTCACAAGACTTACACATGAGTTGATCCATCTTGAGTCTCTTCATAGACAAATCATCGAGCTGTAGCGCATTTGGTCACTCACGCAGGGCGCGTGTTGAGGGATGCCTAAAGAAATATGTAAACTTCGGATAACACCGCAAAAAATTATATTGCCTTTAAAATTGTTTGAATAAATTTGAAATAAATTGGAATTTGAAATTATAAAATGTTATTTTATAAGTCCAAACTGTATATCGGCCCCTGAGATGATCTATTCTCAGTCACGCAAAGTACATATATGTACACAACAGTTGTACTGTTGGTTCTACTTCTTTGATTCGTATTTTATTTTGTTATTTTCTGACTTGATTTAGATTTATCTAATATATATATATATATATATATATATATATATATATATATATATATATATATATATATATATATATATATATATATATATATATATATACCTGCAGCTTACAGTCATGCCACGTAAACCAAGAAAGTTGCAATTCCTTCCTAGTCGAACACCGCAACCAGTGTCTGTTGACGTTTTCCCGAATGGATCTGTTCTGGTGGATTTCAATGGGAAAAGATTCGAAATCGGACCAAGACTTTGTACTGGTGGAAATGGAAGTATATATTTATGCAAGCCAGAATTAGCTCAAGTGGATCGTAAGTCAAAAGTTTTACATAATTGACTTAAACCGTGATGAATTTAGCGTGATTAAGAATACCGGACAGGCTGTCACTATTTGGGTGTCCTCGGGCTATTGCGAGCTAGGAGCTTTTATGCGTTTCTACGAGAGTTGCTAACTCGAGGAGATAGTCAGCTCCAAGGTTGCTATGAAAGTTGAAATCGTGCATGGGTTCAATTTGAATTGTCTCCGCCTGATGCCATGACGGGCTTCTCTCCGTTCGTTTGTGCCTCCTCGGTCTGATAGAGCATGATCCAACTTTTATCCACTGGGTCATTATTATCTTTTTGAAGACGGAGGATTTACTGCCCCAAATTTATTGAACTGTTAATGGACACACAGAGGTGAAACTTGGGGAGAGGTTCCGTTTCCGTTACGAATATAGTTTTTTGCCCAAAAAACCGAAAACAACCGAAAACCATGTTTCCAGGGATGGAGAGCTCCAGATATAGGGGGATCTCCTCCAAGCACATGTACAGGGTCTTGTATCGATTACCACGCCACCTCTCAAATTCTTAGAACTCGACCAGTTGAGCTAAAATTTGGTATGGATATGTTTTCGACCACGCTGAGTTCAATTATCGCAAATTTTTTTCGATTCGCAAAAGGGGAAAAGGTAAACTGAAAATTTTTTGTTTTTGATACTGATGAAAAGTTGTTTTCAGACTCGCAGAACAAGAATCCGCAGTAAATTTTTGATTCAGATTTCGTTAGCTTCATATAAACTAAAGAAGTTATAAGCTTAAGATTTGACTTAACCGAAAGCTGAATGGCATCCAGAAATCAGGTTTGTTATATACAACATTTTTATCACACTCAAAGAAATAATTTTCGATTTCCTTTTTTCTCCCCTTGCGAGTCTAAAATATCCAATTCGCGAAGTCGCGAAATTTTGCGAGAATTGAACTCCTCGTTGTCGAAAACTCATCCGTACCAAATTTTAGCCCTATTGATCAAGATTTGAGAATTTCAGGGGTGAGGGGATAGTCGAGACAAGAACGTATGTATCATGATTTTAACCCTTGTACTTTCTTTGGCTGTCCCCCAGTATCTTTGAAGGTCTAGGGCTAGGCCCACCATTAGTAAGTCAAAAAGCTAGCAAGCTTTGCTGAAAAATTGTCATTTTAATGATTTATTTGAAACTCCTAAATTGATGAATACAACGAAAAATTGCGATTATGTACATTTTGAGAAATTTCAAAGTAAAAACTTTTGGAGGAGGGAAGGTACCAAGGAATCATGCCTTACATTTCAGGGGTATACAAAAAATTTCCAAGATTTACACCTTCTCCCCACACAAAATTTCTAGATATATTTTACTCCTGGAAAATTTGAAAACTTCATAAAACTTCTGGAAAAACGTTTGAAAACTGTCTGGCAGAGACAGAGTAGCTGATAAAGTAAAAATGGTTGCTTGAAACAATTAAAGATTTTGCTTCTGTTAAAAATAAGGCAAGTTTTATAATAAGATATTTCCACTTTTCGCGCCAGTGCATTACATAGCTACTAGCTAGCACGTGACACAGGCAAGGCAGACGCACAAGGAGAACAAGATAGGATCAATATGTTGTCAAGCTAGAACTAGAACGCTGGGCGGGAAACAAGAATACAAGGCAGATCTACTACCTTTAACGTATAGGTTCCGTAGTGTAGTGGTTATCACATCCGCTTTACACGCGGAAGGTCCTCGGTTCGATCCCGGGCGGAACCAAAACTTTTGTTATTCATTTTCAATCAAATTTTATATAATTTAAAATTGAAACAGTTTTAACATGAAATTACCAAGAGCATGCACAATTTATGGGTGCTGGTAAAACCCATCCCAGCCCCCAGCCCCAGCCTCCAGCCCCGATGGGTAAAACCCAGCCCTCCAGCCTCCAGCCCTCCTAGGTAAGATCCAGCCCAGCCCCAAGGGTAAAACACAGCCCCCATTTTCCAGCCCTAAGGGTAAAACACAGCCCCCATTTTCCTGCCCCTGTGGTAAAACCCAGCCCCTGTTTTCCAGCCCCTAGGGTATTAGATTTTTCCCAGCCAGCAGCATGGAACGGCCCATATAAATTCCATTCATCTGAACCAGTTTCTGACAGCAAGCAGTTAATAGTGGGGTCCCGGCCGGCCGGTATCTTAATTGTCTGGTTAGCCAAAGGTACAAGTTAAAATGTGAAATATTTGATACTTTTGAAGATTTTAAGGCTCCAATTCGACGAAACTGTCGCAAGCTGGCAATCCTGCCGGTGAAGGCAGTTAGTTGGACTGGCCGGCCGGTCTACAATGGGCCTGGGCCGGTTTCACTTCGCAGGGTCGGTGAATGACATTAGCACAGAAGTGCTTTTGTGTTGTTTGCTTTTGTTCGAAGCTTGCTAGATGCACACATTTTCATAGAGCTATGTGCAAAATGTATATAATTAGACATTCTGGAGTTATATAAGCTTGAGCAATTGTTTATTTCTGATAGTTACATTTTAACATATGCCTATTTCCTTTAAGATTAAACGGATTAGATTTAGATTAATCCGCATTAAAGAATCAGAACCTTGAATTTAACGAAATAAAATTTCATCCAGGGAGTCAAAAGAATAAATCAGATAAAATTGAATCTCATTTGTCGAATGCACTAACTAAGGCCTAACCTAACCCTAACCCGGCATTAAAGGTACAGCTATTTAAACATAACCCTTTTTGCCCTTCAGGACGAGACGGTCTACTTTTTTCGTTCTCGCTAAGGGAGATCTACCCGTTGTTTGTCGGTCTGGGGGAGTTTGCAGCCCCTCATTCCCCCCACCTTATCCTATGGCCATTAAAATTAAAACTGGCTGTTTTTCAATCCGTTTAAAAACTACTGAAATTCAACTATAATTGCCTTTCTTGAAATTGCCTTCATTGTTCGGACTGCCAGCCTGTGACAGTTTAGTCGGTCGGACTGGAGGCAATAGCCGTCAACAATGTTAAAAATTTCACATTTTAACTTGCATGTTGGCTAACCGGAGAAATAAGGTACTGGTCGGGACCCCACTTTTCTGTGCTTGTTCTCAGGAACTGGCCCAGGTTAATGGAATTAATACATGGACCGGGACATACTGCTGGCTGGGAAAAACGTTACCCCAGGTTTTGGAAAACAGGGGCTGGAAAACGTGGTCAGGAAAACGGGGCTGGAAAAGGGGGGCTGGGTTTTACCCTTGGGGCTGGGCCGGGTTTTACCCAATGGGGCTGGCAGTCGAGGCTGGACTTTACCCAAGGGGATGGAGGCTGGAGGCCGGGTTTTACCCACCGGGGCCGGAGGCTGGGGCCGGGGGCTGGGCTGGTTTTTACCTACACCCCAATTTATTATTCAGAAGAAGAGAAAGCTCTAGCGGGCGGGCTTCTCTTCTTGGCACTGCGTAACAGTGCTCCGACCACAATACGCGTATGTTCCTTCTTTTGGGGGTCCCAACAAGGGAATTATAGTAAATTATAGAATTTTGAGTTGTTTTCATTTTGAGAAGTCAGAATCAATAAACAAAGAGCGTGTATGCGATGCGTAGTGCGGTATTAATCAAAGGCAAAAACAGTTAAATATATATTAACGTTGGTTACGAATACGATTGATTAACCCTTGCCTGAATTTCTTCAGGACAAACGTTTTTCTATGACTGCGCGAGTTGAATGCTTTAAATGCCAAACCAAAAATTGGATACTCTACAAATTTGGTTGACTTTTGGTAATTAAGGGATTAACCCCCAGAAGCTGAAAATGTTTTGAAAATCCAGTCAAGAACAAAATTTAGACTTTAAAAACTGTGCTAATGCAATTGTATGACCTCATTACATTACATGATCCCAAAAATTTGGATATTCGGCTACGGCTACAAATTTTAGTAATTACGGGCTTTGACCTATTATGTATCGATACAGGTTGATAACTCAACTAATAACTCAACAAGTACTGACACATTACAAAGCGTTGGCATTCGATGGCGTAGTGTAAAACACCAGGGGGTCTGGGGGGCGGGGCCCCCCAGAAACCGAGAAAATTTTTGGAAAATATGGAAAAATTGGTACTGGAAACATTTAAAGTTTTCACTCTTACAAATGTGAATTTTCTCCCGAAATAATGTTGCGTCTAGCTTGCGTCCCGTTAAAATTTCGTTGCGTCAAGATAAGAAACTTTGCGTCCAATACGCACTTCTGGACGCAAAAAAACCCTGGTCCCAACGTTGTTATGTGCTTGTAATTTCTTAAGTTTACCTTGTGTTGCGATACAAAATTAAGCCACAAACACACCGCCTCGAGAATGAGACCCTGCAGTTCCCTGCGGCAGTGAGTAAGCATTACCGAACCGAAGGGATGGATAGAATAGAAGCAGTTGGTACCAGTATAAAATAAAAATTCAATAAAAATTGAAGGTTGAATAATTGGAACTTGTGCGCTTTCCCTCCCACCCAACCCTACTAACTTTTGATTTTTACAACAAAAACTTTCAAATTTTGTATGGGTGCATCGTGCATGCATACTGGAGCCTGATAAAATAAAAAGTGAAAAATTTTACAATTTTAAAAAATTTTTAAAACTTTAAATTTTAGTTTGGTATGGGGGACCAACTAGCAGTGGGAACCGAATAATGTTTTGAACAAAAATTTGCTGAAAATTTGCATACAGGGGTTTTCAGGGACGCTGAGTACGAGTCTGAAATCCGTTTTTAGATTCATCTTTTTGCTAACTAGACACATATAAGAAATTGGATTAATGGAACAATGGGACAAGCAGGATTATGCGAAAATCTTATTTTTGTTTTGTAAACATCGTTCTATGCTTCTTCTACAGTTACATAATCCTTTCACTATTCAGTATTTCATATTTTGGCATTCTAAACCTGTAATTTGTGCTAGAATACCTTCTCAAGGAAGAGCCATTTTGGTTACCGCCATTTTATAACTGAAAAGGGTCACCAGCTGTTGTTAGAGAGAGATATCGAATGACGTAACTGATGTCCCTTGAAAATTTCTTCCAGTCTGCAAAAATCAGAAAAAAGTACTCTCATTCGAAAATTCAATTATAAAACTCAAGAAAACCAAATTTAATCTCCAGGTACCCATTAGGAAAATCTTAGGCTAGGATTCTGTTCTCATATAAAGATGGCTTCCTAACTCCAAGTAATCAATGAATAATAATGTTTCAAAGTTGATGGACTCCAATCATCAGCTTAAATTTCCTGAAGCCGTCGGTGGATATCATGCCAAATGCCAACACAACAGAAAGGTTACACTTTTAAGGAGAATAATACCGTATAATGGGTTTCAGGGGACTCCCAAAAAGCCACATTCAAAAGCTAGAGAATGTTAAGACTTTTCAGGCTGAAAACTTAAATTCAAAAGCTACAGAAATTTTTAAAATTTGCAGGCTGAATACTTAATGCTTGGATACATTTTTTTAAATCATGTGAGACAAATTATAATGGAACCGACCCGGTTCCAAATGCTACCGGTTCCGGTTCCAAAAATCCTTCCAGTTCTAACGGTTCCAGTGGAACCGGTCCGAGCACCCTCCACCCCCACCAAACGGGAAAGCGGTTTCTGCAATCTGATTGACTGTTGACTACCCCCCCCCCTTCCACTAAACGAGGAAATGGTACGCTTTGTAGACCCCCCAGGCGGGAGAACATTCGCTATTTCGCTTAGTGTGGTCGGAGCACCTTTGTGCAATGCCAAGAATGTAGTGGAGTTACTAGTGGTTTAGTCTTCTTCTTGCTTACTCTTGCCAGGATTTTTAGTTTTTTTTCTGATCTAATTTTTTAATAAAATTAACCAACATTTTAAAATCATTGAAGATTTTGTCCCGTTTTTAAAAATTAACAAGTCCTCCAAAAATTTTGGAACCATTTTGGTCTAATTTTAAATGTCCACTTCCAACTCTGGACTTACATGTGTCAAATCTGTTACAAGTTTTTCGAAATAATTTATCGAAGATTCGAATATGATTTATCAGTCATTTTAGTTTCAGTCAGAAAGCATACAAAATCAAATTATCATACTTGACACTAATGTTTTACATACTATGATTCGGATTTTTATATTGATGTTGATTTTTGTTGTAAATAGTACATAGCAGGAAAACTTACTCAAATTTTAATCAAAAGTTAAAACTTGTTAATGTAAATTAATTTGCTAAATGCGCAAATGGTGCAAATTTTCGTGTTCAGAGTTAACATTTATACAAACAAATTAAAACCAGAGGTTTGAAATTTTGTATTTCAATATTGCACGGTTTCGCCCGTACAATTTTAAAATTGCACGGAAACTCCATGCAATTTCAAAATTGCACGGTAGTTTCCGTACTATTTTAAAATTGCACGATAGGACCATGCAATTTCAAAATTGCACGGAAACATCGTGCAATTTCAAAATTACACACTTTTCAATATTGCACGTAACATATATAAGGGTATTCTGAACTCTTACTAAGCGTAGCTCCCTGCTATCAGCTCAAGAGCTGTGCTCTGATCTGACTCTAGTGATGTCGGAGTTCGGACCACCTCCTGCAATTGCAAACCTGGTGAACGCTCACTCGGGACCACTCCTTTCATTAGCAAGGTAAGGTAAACCTTTGTGTTTCTAGCGGCTTAGCACATTAGGGAATGCTTATTGTGTATTAGATATAAATTTTTGAAGTTTGACATTACGAAAATTGTCTTTCATTCTAGAATATCCTTACGTGGTGAAATTGGAGCCTACCAAGAATGGTTCACTCTTTCAAGAATCCGTAACATATCAACGAATTCTGAAAAGACCTTTAATCGAGAAATGGTGTGCTAGTAAAGGCATCCCGTCATTGGCCGTTCCTGAAGCTATCAGCTTCGGCAAACACCAGCAGAACGATAAAGCCTATCGTTTTCTGGTTCAAAAAAGACTGGGCCCCTCGCTGGCGTCGGTCCTTCAAAAACGAACACCGAAACGACTTACAACTGCTGAAATTTTGGATGTAGCAAAGCAGTGTGCAAGAGTGTGTCAGTTCCTAAACAGCCACGGATATGCTCATGGGGATATTAAGGGAGATAACATTCTGCTTAAAACGGACACAGAAGTCGACTTTCATGACTGCTGTTTAAT
Organism: Trissonchulus latispiculum; assembly: GCA_030248195.1. NCBI lineage: Eukaryota > Metazoa > Nematoda > Enoplea > Enoplida > Ironidae > Trissonchulus > Trissonchulus latispiculum. Next base: position 18,381 of record JASAND010024361.1, read on the forward strand.
TGACTATGGCCTTGCTACCAGAGTAGCCTCTATTTCACCGCTTACAGTACAACCCGAGCTTGCTCATGAAGGTACAAAAGAATTTTGTAGTGTGGATGCTCATACCGGATATCCGCCGACCTTTAGGGGTGATTTACAGTCACTAGGCTTCAATATGGTCTACTGGAGTACCGGCTCGCTGCCTTGGCTACAAACTAAAAACCCCGCAACTATCATGAAAGAAAAGGAAACTTTTGCGTCCGATCTAGAAAACAGCCTCAATTCTGTGGAAGACGAAGCTCTAAGACAAGTTTTGCAGCAACTATTATCCTACGTGCTCAGTCTAGAACCACAGGAAGACCCGGATTACGGAAAAATTATTGGATTTCTGGATCCAACACCTGAAGCAACTCCACAACCGAAACGAAAACGGAAACGTGGACAACCTAACTATGCTGGAACAAAACGAAGAAAACATGCTCAATAAAAACCTCGTAGTTGAAGCTAAAGGAGTTGCTTTTATTAGCTGTTTCTCGATAAACAACCTAGCAGAAACAAAATAAAACACAATTGTTTAATCATATTTACTGACTACTGACTAGACGTTACGCGGTAAAACCTGACAAAGAATTGATAATTTTATCAGTCAATGGAATATTTAATATTCGAGATTTCTTATTGTCCGTATCAGAGACTTCCAAATCGATTGTGGCATTGCTTCTGTCTGTATCAGGTCCAGCACTGTTTAGATTGCTGATCAGCTTCACATGAGATCCTGACGTAATTAGTTTTCGCTCATGAGCTGCAGCTAATTTATTCACTACGCGCCTTTCCACCTAAAATAAATGTAAAAATTCAACGACTGTAAAAGTACAAGAACATTGAACGCTCCGTGCTTTCTGTTACCTGCTAATACAATAATTAATAATATACTGTAGTACTATCACATTCTATAATGATACTGTGTTATCTAAATTAGTTTTAGCGAGGTTTAGGCGGCAGGCCGTAGTCATTGTATTTCTGCTGTTGTGTAAGAAATCAAAATGTTACCTAGACGAGGCAGACTACGATATTGTCTTCGAACAAAAAACTTTGACCTAAACTTATATACCTCATGCTTTATGGAGCGAGCACCATATCTAACATTATAGCCATCCGCCAGTACATCCAGCACCATACGATCCCATTCAAGAGTGATACTGTGAACTCTTTGGGCCTAGAATAAGAAAATAACCGATTAACGAAGCGAAACCCCGATTAAGTAAACACATTTATCAGCTTAGTTCTTTTCCAACAGGTAATTGGACAAAATCAAGTTTAGACGAGCTCACAGATTTACCGATCGTAAAGATTAATAGTGACTTAATTATTATTAATTAATGAGTTAATTAACAAAACGTTGCGATCTTTACCAATTCCTGAAAATTCTGGGTTACGATGGGAGCTAAGTTCTTCCCATCAAAATACTTTATTTTTAGAGTTATCTAAAACAAACATAGTAGAAAACATTATTTAGCATTAGCTTTGTCCTAAACATATCAAACCTTTTCCTTCCAGAAATGCAATTCTTTGGTTACCAGCTGGATAAGCTCAGATCTGGAGAAAGGCAAGAAATAAACCATTTCATTGATACGACCCAGAAATTCATCACGTCGGAAATGCCTCTGAAATAAATACAGCTATGTCTTCTGTTTCATTATACGTACAGAATGATCATACAACTATTATTACACCGAAACTGTCACTGAAGTAATGAACTGAAATATGTAGCCAAAAAGGATTGGAAAACACAATTCAGTAAGAGTGATTCAGTGAGAGAGCATCACTACCTCTCCCAAAAAGAGGGAGGATGACACTCCCAGAGACATGATATGGCAAGGCGTAAAATTGGACCAACTGATAAGAGTTGATAGACAACCGAGACAGTTGACACAGAGTGCTACCTTGCTAGCAACTTACTTTACAAACAATTAAAACAGGGCATCTTCAGCTACTTCAATCTCAGGAGTCTACGTAAACATTAACGGTGGACTGCACCAGCTTCTACAGTTTAGCCATGTTGGAGCTACCAATCCGAGTAAACTATTCTCTACCTAGTCCCCAGCTATTCTTGAGGTGCTATGATCCAGCACCACTCGAGTTTAACTCAAGAATTACAAACCTCGAGACTTTTTTAAAATTAACCTTGCAAATTTTGCGCACTCATTCATAAATAAACCTTGAGCTATTCTCGAGTTTAAATTTAAAGAAGAAACTTGCTCAGTGTTTAGCCCAATCTTCTTCTACACTAAAGGTTACAAGCCGCCTTTGAAGACCGAGTCTGATCTGATAATTCATTCAAAGTATCCAAAATCAGGATACCTAACGCACCTTGAGTATTGGCTCTACGATATGCTCTTTAAACTTCCTGGACACTTCAACATTATTGTCGGACGGAGCTCCATTGGCTAGAACATAAGAGAAAATAAAAAATAACCTAAATCAAACCTAAATCTGCACTTGCACCTGCACTCTAAACCTGCGCCAAAAATTCTAAGCTTTTAGTGAGAATAAAAATACGTACACTAGCAAAAATTAAAAATACCTACTCATCTTCTCTTTACTTCTCCTGGCAGCTTCCTCTCTCAGTTGAACTCCGTATTCAGCAATTTCTTCGGAAGCCAGGTTGGAGGTCATAATGAAAATTGCATTCTTGCACTCAACTGTTTTTCCTTGGCCATCAGTTAGGCGACCCTGTAACAAATTTAGTTATAAATTAATAGTAAAATTTCAGAAAATTCGTCTCAAAATACCACCCGATTTTTATAACAATAAATAGAGCAGAATAGCATTTTAACGTCTTTTAGGACCAGAACAGTTAACTTCTGCAATAACTGTTATAGCAGACAAGAATAAAAATTCAAAAATTCAATACTTCTAATTTCTTCTAATACCTCATCAAATAACTGGAGCATAATCGTCAATATATCAGGATGGGCTTTCTCGACTTCATCAAAAAGTACTACTGCATTCGGATTTTCCTTTAACTGTTTTGTCAACTGGCCTCCCTCATCGTGCCCAATATAGCCGGGAGGAGAGCCAATAAATTTGGCCACCTGAAACCAAAGTAAAACTACAGGCAATATAATTACTACAAAATACCAAAGAACATGAACAACAAGAGGGTTAAAGATGCTAGGAGGTCCATGGTGAAAAGCAATTAATGGCAACGAATTACGTATCATTTGAAAAAGAAAAGAATTTTTTATTACGTAGTAATATTAGGAAAATGCCACCCTACTTCATGCTTTTCCTGATATTCAGACATATCAATTCGAATAAAGCCGCCCTTTTTGGCATCCTTGTGAAGATATCGAGCAATCTGTTTGGCCAGTTCTGTTTTACCAATTCCACTGGATCCAAGAAACAGAAACACCAATGGATGATCCTCGTCATACCAACCGCTTTCTTTTCGTCGGATGGCTGAAAACAAATTAAGACATCTTTAAAAATATACCACAAAATATGGAAAACAATCAAAAAATGGTTCACATCGGGACAGCTATCTGCACAACTCGTAACTTCCTACTGCCAAAATAAATTTGAAGGAGAATTCCAGATAATTGTTGCGCCTAATTTCAGTAAAGTTGTTAAAAGTAAAGGAACGTTAAAAAAGCAATCACTTCAGAGCGGACTTTCTTATAAAGAACTCTTTCAAAAGAATTTTCCGAAATTTAGACTGAAATTCTCCTAAAATTAGGAGAAAGGTTAGGAGCACTGGTGCCCGTCCCTTAGTTAGGAGAATGTTTTGAAAACGCATTCACCTACTTAGCTGACTAAGAAGGCCGATTCAAGACCGCTCCGAAGCCGCTTAGGAGCATCTTTTTTGAACACATCCCTGGTTTCTGTCTGAGAGAAACGCAGCAACTGGGAACGGACTGACCTGCAGCAACAGTCGTAATGGCCCCTTCCTGACCAATGATGTGCTCCTTAATCCGCTGCTCCAACGGATACCTGCGTCGCTCCTCCGCCTCCTTTTCCTTCTTCAATTTGTCAAACTGAAAACAAAGATTCACATAAATGTGCATAGAAAAGTACACCGAAAAAGGGGAAAAGTATCACAGTGCCGTTCGACGGTTGAAATGTAAATACTAACTTTTACTTGCCATACCACATTCTATAGCAAACTTTGTTGTTCGTACTAAAATGCTATTATTACTAACTTGATTTGTATAGGATTCCAGGAAGCTTTTCACATTATTGTTTTCAGCATAGTCGATAGCCAAATGGCCGGCATCATTTTCCAGCGTAGGATCCGCACCTAAAAGAAGACAATTGAAAATACTACAACATTGCAAAATACTGAACATATATACATGAATCAAACGGACTGAAAACAAGATTTTTCGAAAAGCGCTGAACTGGGATTGGATCTAGCTATCAAATTCACAGGAAACGTAGCTGCGTCAGAAGCTTTGGTACGTACATAAACAACCTTCCAAATTTCTAATCGTACAAATCTGGGAGACATTTTCCAATATTTGGTTATGGCAGATGATGTCGAGCTGTATCCACAGACAATATACTGGACGCCCAACACTCAGATAACTCCCCAGATGGATCTGGCCAATCGCAACAGAAGAATAACTCTCAAAAATAGATCAAAGAAAGTGTTCATCTTTCAAACAACAATGCCACATACACTACAACGTAGACTGCACTCAGTGAATCCTGTTTACGGCCTGCTAGCGCCAGGTATGCAAAATGCACAAAGACAAAAACTAAAGAAAAGGCTGATGAAGTAGCTAAGTAATGTAAAGAGTGAAATAAGTACAGTAATCCTGGTATATAAGCGTTTCTCAGTACAAACTGATGTTATTTCATAGTTTCCATAGCAAAGACACTCCAACAATAAACAAGAAATCTGTGATGAAGCTAGCAGTTTATCAAATTTTAGAAACCCGTATAAGAATTCAACCCCGGTTCTAAAAATTCGAAGGGCAAAACTAAGTTGGTGGCCGGCCGGCCACAATGAGCTCTTTAACCGCCGGGACACTCGCCTACACCAGAGTTAGTAGCTTAGAGTAAACAAAAGTATCTTCTCTGCAGTAACTCTCATCAAGATAATATGTGAAGTACGTTTGTTCCAAAGTGATAGAAAACCACTACCTGTAGTGTTCTCATTCAAGCTATTATCCAGGCTGCAGTGCTGTGTTTTAGAGTCAGCCTGCACAATTGACATCGAACGTGAGCCACGCATAGTTCACCACCACTCTCGACCAGAGCGACAGACAATACACCTCAGGATGACTCCCGTCCCTGAAGACTACGAAATGAAAAATCCTGTCCAGCTCCTGAACGAAGTACTGGGCGGGCAGAATTTTGACTTTCTGACTGCATCAGACAGACAAAAAATTTTGCATACTGCATGTGCCAGCTACTACAGAAAGGTATGTGATTTAGTTAGATTGATGAGCCAGAAGGCCATTGAAGTTGGTTGACACAAGAAGGGCCTGTACCAAGCGCATGAGGTCTGGGGATTGAAACCCACTTCATCTTAAAGAGACAAAATTAAGGCCAATTTTTATTTTTATATATATAATTTCAATGCAGATTCTACTAATGCCCTTGGTTTATTTTAGGCAAAAATAAGTGGGGGGAAGCCCGGACGCCCCCCCCCACACTAGTGGGGGAGGAGTTCGAAAAGTGGGGGGGGGGTAAAATGGGCCAAAAATGCTAAAAAATGCTGTATAAACAGCCTGTGTTCCACATACACTGCTATAACTATGCTTAAAAGTGCTCAAAAATCAAGTTTTAGCACCAAAAAAGGTGATTTAGGATCAAAAATTTCCGGCCACGCCGGAAAAATTTTTAAAATTTTGACAAAAAATCCTAAAAATTTGACAATTTCTGGGCATCTTAGGGTGAGTGGGGTGAAGCCCAAAAATGTGGGGGTGGGGCCGAGTGGGGGGGGGAGGTGCTAGAGTGGTGGGGAACCCAAAAGTGGGGGACGCCCCCCCAGTAAAGTAAACCCAGATGTCAAAAGCGTCTAGCTTATCTAGACATTAAGTAAATTTCCTAATATGTATGAAGATGCTTAATTTTAGGTTAAGCTAGGAACACATTTTTAGGGGTTGTTCAACTTCTGGGGTTCTCAGCCTTCCAGTACCCAGCCATAGCAGCTTGTTGATTAAAGTCGAACCTTCTTGCAAATTTTCATAATCCTGAGTGGGGGTTTTTAGTTTGCAAGGAAACTTTTGGGGTGATCTGTACATTAGGTATATATTACATAAATTTATGTAGTTGAAGTTAAAGTTATTTCAAATTAGCCAAGTGATTCACAAACAACAAAAACAAACACAAAGTCTTGTGGGCTGTTTCAGATATTCAAAGACTTAGAAACGAGCGATGCCTTCGAACTACGAAACTACAGCGTTCACTGTATCTGGATTTTTCATACGTCATACGGTATGAAAATTATTATAAACATTATGAACTTAATTAACATCATGGAAATCTGAGAGCAATAGGTATATATAGGTTTTTTGTGACGGCATCATTGTAAATCCAAAATTACTTAAAATGTAACAATCGTAGGTTAAGATGTGGTCTGGAGGGGCGGAGGGTCCAAGCCCTCTCTCCCGCCTCCAGCCAGGACAAGGTCCAAGCCATCTCGAAGTCAGAGTCAAGACGTAAAAATACAAGATGTGAGCAGATGTGGCCTCTATAATAAGTTTTGAACTATAATTTTAACAAATTTTTGGTTTTAATGGAAGTGTTTAGTAAATTATACCGTCTTAAAAATTGACAAACTGTGGAAACTTTCTCCATGCGTTTATTTACTGTGATTTTAAAAAACCCGCTAATAACTATATAGTACTCTTAACGCCAATATTGCAACAAATGGAATTATGCTCGTCATACACTGGGCTTTTTCTACGCGAAAAAAGTGGGGGTGGGGAGAGTAGGGAGAGCCCCCCACTAGTGGGGGGGGGACCCAAAAGTTGGGGGAATCTAAAGTGGTCTAAAATCGCTAAAAATGCCGTAAAAATAGCCTGTTTTCTACACATACTGCTATAAATATGCTTAAAGTGCTCAAAAATTGAGTTTGAGCACCAAAATAGGTGATTTTTGAGCAAAAACTTCCGGCGAACCCGGAAAATTTTTGAAAATTTTGACCAAAAATCCTTAAAATTTGGCATTTTCTGGGCACCTTATAGTGAGTGGAGGGGGGAAGCCCAAAAAAGTGGGGGTGGGGCCGAGTGGAGGAGGGAACCCAAAAAGTGAGGGGGCGCCCCCCACCCCCAGTAAAAAAAGCCAAGCATACAGGCTCTCAAAAATTTCGTCCAGGAGGATAGAAGGCCCCAGAACTTTTTTGCAAAAAGCCCACCGTCAGTCCTATGTTAAAGTATGGACAAACATGTTGACAAATACATAGTAGTGTTGAGCACATTCAAAGCTATGATGTACTTGTGTAGACAGCGTCCGAACCAGACGAAGAAGTAGAAAAGACTCCGAAGACAAACACAAGCTCGTCAACAAATCTAAACATCGTGACAGAAGCTTTCCCATTACAGTCCGCCGAAAAAGGTGAGCGAAATTAGGAGGACGCAGTGAACAAAATTTTACGATGATGAGCTACTACCAAAAGCTACAGTAACCTAGGAAAGCGAACTATCATTGCCCCAAACTGGTCTCAAATTGACTGTATACAGAAAAGGCTGTCTGCATTTTCTAACTATGCATATTTTCACTTTCAAATTTCAGCAAGAAGCCACAAAGGGTAGTGCTGACAGCCTACGAGCAACAGTCTCCGGAATCCAGTATCAGAGACGAAGAAATTGCCTTACAGATAGTCAACAAACAAGCAAAGTCTGAGAATGACGAAGAATCGGAAAAACAGCAATCGCTCTGCAAACAAACAAAAAATTCCAAGACTAGGCCCTGTGTACTACAATAAGTAATAATGTATTATATTAGTCCAGTTCTGACGAAACTCAGCTAAAATTCAGCAAAATGTAACCGTAAAAAAGTCTCACGCTGGCGTTGCTAAATCGTGAAAAAGATTCCGTTTACATACTCAGGAGTTGCTCCTTGCCCAAGTACACACCCAACACAGACAACGCTTGTCAGCCAAAATTATCAGACTTTATGAGACTGTCATTACCGTGTTCAGCCAAGAGTTTGATGATTTCCACTTCATTAGCCAAAACAGCATAATGCAGAGCAGTGCATCCTCGATAGCTAGAGCTGGCTCTCAAGCGATGATTAAAATCGCCCTCTCGAATGAACAGAACTGTAACATAAAAACAGGTGGGTACACACAAAGCATGATCTGCTGGGTTGGGCACCCAGAGATTTCACCGACACGGAGACTGGACAAGCCTCGGCTTTTGGGCGTAGTGTCTTACAGTTTTTGAGATTTAGGCTCAGTATTATATAGGGGCTACATATACACATACACTTCCGGTTTCCGGACCTCGATAGTTAAGTTTTAAAAACATTGATCTAAAATTTTGATGTTTTCAAAACATTTGCGGCCTCGCTCCAGAACCGAAACTTTTCGATGGGCGAGACGAAGACTGGCCGCTTCGGCTTTTGGGCGAGACCGAGATTTTACCCTGCAAAATCCGCTCAGATGAACAAATTTTCAGAAACTTCCCGGCTTTGCATCAGATTTTTACTTAGTTTTTGCCTTTTTGACCACTACTAGACCACTACTACTACTACTAGATGTTTAGTTATGCTTTATTTTTGCGAAAACAGTGTATATTACAAACATAGTGCTATTTTTAACATATTTTAAAAAAATTTTCGCACCCCTCGGAGTTTTAGGGAGCCCAAAATCTTTCAGAAGACGCATAGATTAAGCCCAGCGGCATAGTATATATACAAGTGAAAAAGGATCTGCCTGCAACTTGGAATTAAAAAAGAATTTAAGCATGATATGATTCTGAGCTGAGTAGAATTGAATAAATTTCTAACGTGAATGGCAATATTTATGACCGTGAAATACTGGCTCAACATAATACACGAAAACATCCTGAAAATTAAACAAGCTTCATGAAGGTAAAAGGATGAACTAATTAACTAATAGTAAATTAACTAATATTAAAGTAAAGACGACAACAGAATTAAATTCCGATCAATCCACCTACACTTTAGCCCGTTTATATTTTATTTTGTATCCTTACTGTCAAAGAAATTCATCATGCGCTGTCGAGAAGCTTCATTCACTGTAGTAAATTCATCAATGGCATTTGGATCGGCACCGGCTTCCAATAGTAACTTAACTACTCTACAGAAAAAACAATATACGTATATATAACCAGTGGCATTTACAAAAAATTTAAGCAGACTAACAAGCAAGCAAATAGACACAAACAAGCAAAATAAACTAAGTCAACAAAGACGTCACCGTTTTGAGGCTGAACATACACAACATACAAAGATTTAAATTTACAAGGAATACGAATATTCCAAATTTTTAAATCTTCCTGCAACGTATATATATATATATATATATACGTACTCATAATTTCCATGAAATGCTGCCACATGCAAAGGAGTCCAACCAAGTACATGACGAGTATTAACGTCGACACCAGCTTGAATCAGCCTAAAATATAAAACTTCCTAAACAGGCTTGTAAATAGTTCAGTAGTTAAGTCAGACATATTATACGTGGCGCTGTATACTCAATCCGAATTTGTAACGAAAGTTGATCAGACGCTGGGTTTTCTTTAGTGGGGGGAGGTGGGGTGAGGGGCGCCCCCTCCCACTTTTTGGGATCCCCCAGACCCCTTCCCCCCCCACTCGTTGCCCCCCCCCACATTTTTGGGCTTCCCCTCCACTCACTATCAGCTGCCCAGAAAATGCCAAGTTTTAAGGATTTTTGGTCAAAAGTTTTCCGGCTTCGCCGGAATGTTTTAGTCAAAAATAGTCTATTTTGGTACTAAAACTTGATTTTTGAGCACTTTCGAAGTTTCGAGCTGTATTTTTAGCATTTTTAGCCCATTTTATTTCATCCCCCAACTTTTGGTCTTCCCACCACCCCCTCACTTTTTTGGCCTAGAGAAAACCCAGAGACAGACCCATTAAGTTGCGAAAATGTAACATTGTACATAATAGATATCAGTGCCTTAAAAAGTTGTGACCTTTAAGAATTAACCAGAAAGAATACGCACTATTGTCCCGTACAGTACGTATATACGCACATATATACTTAACTTTCTGATACCACATAAATCAAATGAATTAACTCTTTTACTTTTAATCAGAGAGGGTCGGGGTTCGATAAGCATGTAAATGACTCAAAATAGTGAGTCGATGCAGCCGCGAAGATGTAGGCAAAAGAAGGTGACCGTAGTTCTTTTCGCAAATCGAAGGAAGGAAAACTTAAGGAGCAAAACAGAAAATGCAAAAAGAAAAAATTATGCTGCCAAGGGATTTTACACATTTTTGACAAAAATTTCGACCGAGACGTGGCTGCACTCCTCCAACAAAAACATTGACCAAACAAAGAAACCTAAGACATTGCACTAACAATACATTCACACCTGCTGACGGCGGCACTATCGTTGTTAACAGCAGCATTAAATAGTCGTCCCAATTTTTTATCTAAAACAATTAACGCTTAATGTTAGTGTATATACTCATGGGATCACACTAGGATAGCACGGGGGGGGGTATGGTGGTCCAAGCCCCATCCTCCTGCGAGGAAATAATTTCTAATTAACTTCCTCATTTTTCATAAAAATCAACCAAGAATCTTGGTCCAAGATCTTGAAATTTTTGCTACAAATTAGGCTTATTGTATAGTGTATTGAAACTTATCCAAGTGTATTGAAAATAGCGAATTTATGTTACATGTTATACAGCTACAAGCCCCTGAAAACATTGACATAATGGGACTAGTGATGTGCGGTCCGCTCCGACGGTGCTCCGGGGCGGAGCTCCTATTTTCGGTGCTCCAAAGCAGGCTTCTGTTCCGGAGCACCGGAACTCCGGGTACCCGGAGCAGCCATTTTCAAGCTTTGAAGCCAGTCTGTTGTTCATAAGTTGGGTAATGAAGAAATATATATTTGAAGACTTTTTACGATTTCTTGCTATAGTCTCACGAACAGTAAGAACTGTAATAAATTAGTGCCAGTCTTATTTTTAATAATTTTTCTAGACAACTTTTCGAACTTGTCCAGATAATAAAGTGAAAATTCAAATATGTTAGAATCTAATAAGAAATTTTTTGGTTTTTTGCCCTTTTTCCTCTTTCTCTCCTTAATTTTTCATACCTTCGAATCGCGACGGGGGGGGCGGTCCCCCGCCCCCCCCCCCCCCTGGATCCGCCCCTGTATTAGATGTAATTATGACCTCTAAGAATTGTTTCCATAAAACGTTTTTAATTAATTGCAATTAATTAATCCATCAATTATTCCCTCTTCAGATAAAATCTATATATTCTTCTACGTACGCTTTCTATGTCTAGAAAATGGTTTCTTCGCTTTAATCTCACCCATCTTTTCTAATATATTTGAGATAGAATATCTCGTTGTTCAAATTTATGTTATGATTGATTATATATACGTATATATACCTACGTACTTTACTTAAAGTTAAACAGCGGATAAAAGCAAATCCGGTCCACATTTTGTTAAACTTGCAAGCTTTTGTCAAAATTATCATTTAACGAATTTTATGGAGTTCTTATCTGTAAAACTTAAACTTAGCAAATCTTGAAAAAGTGAAACACTAGAACTATAGCCATGGGGTGAAAAAAAACCCACCCCCTTTTTGGGGGGAAAAAAACCCACCCGCCTCCTGGGTCACGGGTTGGAGCTAGGAGCTCCAAAACATAGCAGCAGAAAGCGCGACTCTTTCTAACCTATGTGTGCAAAGATCAGGTCATTTGGTTCACTCTTGCTCATTTTATGACATTTTGAAAATGATACCTACTTTTTGGTCCAACCTTCCAAAAATTTGGCAAAAGTTTGGACCGATGTAACTTCTGACTGGGTTGGGCTAGAAAAGTTTTGCAAATATCTGCAATGATGGCAAGTCTTCCTCTGTGCACACAGCAAAAATTAGACCGATCCGATGCACCGTTAGACTGGCACATTGCCAAACGTGGCGGGGAAAAAAACCCACTTTGGGGGGAAAAAAACCCACCCAAATTTTTTTGAAAAATTTTTTACCAGCTCAACTGGGAAACAATTCGGGACTGTAGTACGGTATTATCGAGGACGCTGCGTCACCCTATGCTGTCAGATTTGGACAATTTTGAATACTTGGGTAGCTAGAGGCATAAAACCCTAAAAGTGCAATTTCGCTGCTGGATGACCCAGCAGAGGTCTAATTGTGACTTTTAATAGCCAATTGTACGTAAAAAACCATTCTCTACACGTTAGAATAATAAGTTTTATCAAATTACATCATTTTTAGCATTTTTCAAAAATTGTCCTATGTTTATGTGTTAAACTTTATGAAACCTGTCCATTTGATGCTGCATTTTCAGTGGCACATGAGATCTCAAAAAAAGCTACCTAGGTCGGGTTTTTTGACTCATACTAACTAAAAAAGAGTTGAATTTTACACAGGAAGTGTCAGAATCGCGCTACGACAATTTTTAGGACCTGTGAGGGGTGGGTTTATTTTCCCCCCATTTGGGTTTTTTTCCCCCCATTGGGTTTTTTTCCCCCGCTACTTTTTGCATTATACCGGCCTAACGGTACAACCTAGAGAAGTGCAAATGGGCTTAAAAGAAAGTTCTAAGTACGCCAAGTACGATGGTATATAGAGTTCTCAGCTAGCCCTTATAACAAAAAAGTTCCAGCCAAAATCCGAAAAAGTGGGTTTTTTTCCCCCCATGGCTATATATATATAAACGGTAATGTAAACTAACAGGTTTTTATATAGACGCAACAGAACGCATACGTAATTAAACAGCCATAAATTCTATGAAAAGTTGTCAAAGTTTGAACTCATATCAGATTAAAAATACAGGCTAGCAAATAGAACAAATGTGTATAGCAGAGGAATCAGACTGCGAACATAAAAATACAGCGATATAACGTAAAGTGACAAAACGCGCTTTTCATTGCAAAAATAATTTGCTTAGCTTAAAATGCCATTTTAACAATTGTAACCTCCACAAACAATCGGAGCTCCGGAGCGGGCACATCATTAATTGGGACAACCACCCCCCAAGATCCGACCCTATGGTAATGTATGATAGTACCTGTTTTACTTAGGAACGGCACTTCTGTATCTCGGCACAACCTGCCACGGCTTCCGATTCATGGCTTTACTGACGTCTAAATTGTAGACGGCGAGAAAGACCGTTCAGTCGCACAAACATATTTTGAAGCTGCCCTTGCACCAGCTGACAGGGAAAGGGGGAAGAGGACCGCCAAGAACCAGCCAGGTACATATGACCCGACATATAAAAACATCCTAGGTGTGGCTTAATGCTGCCTAAAAACTAGGTAATGCCAGAGGTGAATCTGTATTCAGTAGCCTGGGAAATTCCAAGGGCCTGTTTGTGGCCACTTCTCAGAGCGCCCAATTGGCTTCGGCAGAGACCATGTGATTGTGGACCATAGCACATAGGTTAGGTAAAGAGACCCAGGAGATATCTCCGTCCTGTCACAAGACATGGGGTGCTCATCCCCGGATTCTCAGCCGTAGAGCCAGGAGTGTAACCTCAAATGATGACTGCATCCATGGAAGGGAGGCCGGCCCTTCTGCACAGACTCCTCTTACCTTCCCACCGTAATGGTACCCATTTACCGACCAGTTAAGGATGGATAGCTGGGTTGGCTAGAGTCGAGAAAGCTTTGTGGTTTCTGGGGATCGAACCACCGACCGTAAGATCGGAACTTCTGACCAGCGCCTTAGACCACTCGGCCAATTATACTATACCATAGCACATGAAACAGACAATGCCTTGTACATTTGAGCAAACTTTGAGAATTTGAAAAGACATTTCAGAGACACCAGATCAAGAAAGTAGTCGACACTGAAGAGTACTGAAGGCCACTAGTGACCGCTAAAACTTATAAGAAGCAGTTTCGGGAGCTGAAAATGTTAGCCTTCTGTAAAAAACTGACGAAAAAATAGTTCCTGTATCTGATACACCATTAATTATTAACGCGTAGGTGTTTGTTAAGCCCTTAACAAAAATCGCCCTATTTCCTTTACCACAACTTGAATTATATATACGCTGGGCTTATTCTAGTGGGGGGTCCCCCATAAACACCCTTCCCCCCCCCAGAAAAGTGGGTGACCCTTTTGGTACCAACTTTTCCCCTGACAAAATCGCTCAGAAGGCCAAATTTTCAAAACTTTTCCGGCTTCGCCGGAGATTTTTGAGTGTTTAAGCGCTATTTTTGAACTAAAAATGGAACTTTTTTGGGGATTACTATATAAACAGCGCTATTTTTAGCATGTTTTTAGAAACATTTTGAAAAATTTTCGCCCCCCCAAGAATGACTCGCCCCCCGAGGGCCCTCCCAAAGAGCCCCTCCAAGAAAAATTCCCTAGAATAAGCCCAGATACGTACTAGTTTTGCGGCAAGCGTATATTACGTACGTAAATAGTAAGGTGGTTAAAAAGCTTAGTCCAGGTAGAAGAGCTAGCATCGTCCTCAAAGTAATCTATTTCAATTTGTAATGGGAAAACTTCAGCCAAAAACGTAATGTTCTGTCTTGCAAAGCTTGCTAACTTACGTAAGTCGTGCATACCTGCAAAAAATTTTTCCACGTCATCTTGCGAAGTCTGGCGCAAACAATGCACGACTGGCAGTGTAAAAGCAGTCAACCATAAACGCAGTGACCTCTTAAAACTGTATTGAATAGGTAGTAGCACTGTGGGAACAGGAGAACGCATAAGACGCGCTATTGCAAACTTGTTTCTGTAGGCAAAATTAAATCGACAAGCACGTCGAAAATGGCGCAGATAAGCTTGGAAGTACATCCGCCGTAACCATGTCGAGGACATCGCAGCCGAAAATCAGGCATATATTATTCTTGGAGTTCAGGTTGCGACTGATTTATAGCCAATTCTACCAAAATTTTTAACAATTTTATATATATATACACAAGAAATAAAAATGCTCCTAAAGAGCTTAGAAAGGAATATGAGTCAACATCATGGAACATGTAAAATGCTAATATGAGTCTGGTGAGGTTGGAAAGTGCAGAAGACAAGTTTGTACACGTGGACGTACCAATATGAGTGCATGCCAAATAGACTCATATTGGCATTATTAGTATTCTGAAGGCAAGTGGTTGCGAATTTCACTATATCACAGTGAAAGTGGTTATATATCACTCACGTAATGTCAGCACGACGAGACAGGGTAGTTTTAGGGTGGATGACAGGATGCCCCACAGGTTACGCACGTACGTATATACTAGTGATGTGCGCCGGAGCTCCGGAGCGGAGCTCCGATTTTCGGTGCTCCGGAGCTCCGGGTACCCGGAGCAGCCTTTTGCTAGCTTTGAAGGTGTTAGGAAAAATTCGAAAGTATGATCTTTCTGTGAACTCCACGATTTCTCCTTACAGAACGTAAGACTGTAATGAATTTTATAGTTGTCGTACTCCTGTTTTTAAAAAGTTTTCATGTTTCTCAAGGCTGTGTTCTTCTTCTTCTCAAGACGGTTCTTTTTTCTGAACAATTTAAACTTGTCCATTTTTCAAAATTTTAAGAAAAATTAAATATATACAACTCTAATATATTTAAGAATTGATTCCATAAAATGTTTTAAATTTCGTACTTTTTATTAATGATATATTCAATTAAATATTACATTTCCGTTAAATCTATTCCATGTAAAACTTCAACATCTGCAGCTGTTTTCTTTGCTTTCATCAGACCTTCGTTTCTAATATATCTGCCAGATCGAAATTCTGTTAGCTTAGATTTATGCAATATTTTGATTTGATTATCCTAATGATTAAATACGTAGTGGGTAACTGATATCTTTGTTCACATCTGTTAAATTTGCAGTATTTTATGTATGGATTTCAAAAGTTTGGTATACATTTGATGAAATTTCTGCAAGAAATATCGAGTATATATTTCATGTGGAATCTAACATTTAAATTTGCCAAATCTTGCAAAACGTTAAAGCAAAAGTAAACTGCAGTGTAAACTAACATGGGCTTTTACGTAAACAGAGCAGTATCCACAATCAATTAACCCAAAAATTCTTTGAAATATTGTCAAAAGCTGAACAACTTATTTCACATCAAAAATACAGCTAACAAATGTACGTATATTCGTATGTAGAAAAGAAAACAGCACATCAAAATAAACAGTTAAGCGATAAAAGCATACAGCGAGTACGCATGCTTTTAATTGAATAAACAACCTGTTCCTAGCTTAAATCGAAATTTTTACAGTTTTGCCTCCACAGACAGTCGGAGCTCCGCGGAGCTCCGGAGCAGGCAAATGTCTCGGCGCACATCACTAGTATATACACGTATACAAGAATAAAAATGCTCCGGTGGAGCATGAAAAATGCAATATGGGTGACATTAGGTTGTAAATGGACAGAGGACTAGGTTTTAAAACGTTAATATGGGAGGGGCAGGTTGTAAATGCCAGGAGGACTAGGTTAAAAGCGCACTAATATGGACCAGCTTCGCTGAACAACCCATATTCGCGAAAACTTTCCAGAGTTTCTATCGGCTGGAGCTTGCTGTTGCTATTGGCAGTTCTTCGGAAAATTGTAAGATTTGTCAGCATGGCCTGCAAGTATATGTGTTCGTGCTCCTTATTATACAACTTAATAATACACGTACATGTCAACTACTTTTCACATCAACTTAATACAAGATTCTGCGCTGACAGTGCAAAAAACACCTTGAGCACCTTTCTACCAGAACTGCATTGTTTATTTGGAATAAGTGTTAATATTTCAAAATCGTCCTGCTTGCTTTGAAAGCTGAAGAATGTAGATCTTATCTTACTCGTATGTCATGTGGAGTGGAGAATGAGTGACCGCGAATATGGGTTGTTCAGCGAAGCTGGTCCATATTAGTGCGCTTTTAACCTAGTCCTCCTGGTATGTACAACCTGCCCCTTTCATATTAACGTTTTAAAACCTAGTCCTCTGTTCATTTACAACCAAATGTCACCCATATTGCATTTTTCATGCTCCACTGGAGCATTTTTATTCTTGTCCTGTTTCATTTTTAAGGTTCTCAGTAAAAAGCAAAAACGTTAAAGCTGTGTGAAAGAAACTTTAAAAATTCCGCCAATCATTAATAATCGTCAACCGAAAGTACAGAACAAAGAAGCTTGAAAAGTTCCAATTTCTTCCGTTTTCTCTATTTTGACAGAAATCCAACATCCAGTACCCATGGCTGCAATAGTTTTAGTTACTGTATATAGCATTCTACTGCAGCGCAACCAAATGCAAACTTTACTGTCAGTGAAGGAAACTCATAAAACACAATTTACAATGCTCTTCCGTACTTGTATACAAAATTTCGGACGATTGCAACTTACCTGTAGCCAGTTGTAGGCCGTGCTGTACTTCAGCAGCACTCTACTGCAGCGCAACCAGATGCAAACGTTACTGTCGGTGAAGGAAACTCATACGGCACAATTTGCAATTCTCTGCCGCACTTGTAATTGTATGCAAAATTTCGGACGATTGCAACTTACCTGTAGCCAGTTATAGGCCGTGCTGTACTTCAGCAGCACTCTACTGCAGCGCAATTAGGCGCAAACTTCACTGCCAAAAAAGGAGACTTGTACGGCATGTTTTCCAATGCTATTCTGCACCTGCCTACAGAATTTTAGACAATTGCAACTTTTATGTAGCTAGTTATAGGCCGTGCTGAACTTCCGCAGCACTCTACAGCAGCGCAATTAGGCGCAAACTTCACTGCCAAAAAAGGAGACTTGTACGGCATGTTTTCCAATGCTATTCTGCACCTGCCTACAGAATTTTAGACAATTGCAAGTATTCTGTAGTTAGTCATAGGCCGTGCTGTGCTTCTGCAGCACACCACTGCAGCGCAACCACATAGCAACATCGTAATAAGTATACGAAACGTATTTATAGTAGTTTGTCATGTTCTAAACTATCTGTATGCCGAATTTCAAATACCAGTGACGAATGAATAACTTGTTATCGACGGTGCTGTGTTTGGGGCAGCACATACAGCACGGTGGAAGCTAGAGAGTGCACCAACTAACAAAGCTACAGTCCCCCTTATTATAGACATGATTTTCACCAAGTTTCATAGGTTTAGCCGTTTACAGTAAGTCTTCAGACAGCGTGCTATGGTTGCTGCATAATAGTACAGCACGATAGCAGCACCGCACGGCGCTGCAACTATGCTCATCGTGTTCAGCGACCCCGATAACCCTAATATGCGTCCCACTAAATGGTCCAAAACTGCATATTTATGCCTATTTTTGACTATTTTCTGTGGAGTTGGGACTTTGGGCCGGCCGCCAGAACGATCCTGGCCAGATATCAAAAATCGCCCTCGTTAGGACATATAAACCCTTCCGTAGATCCATATGCAACAAACCACGTCTCTCTAGCGTCTTCCCCGAGTCCTGTAGCTTTGACAAAAAATTGGCCATTTTTGGCCATTTTAGCGCCAAGTCCACTTTTGGCCGGCCCTACAGGTGGCTGGCCGGGCCGGGCGGTGAAAAAATATCAAAAAGGTTCACTTTCGGGGTATATACGTTCAGAAAAACCAAACTTCACCTGCTGAAAATGCCCAGATTGTTCTAACACTGCGACAGAAAATTGCATTTTTCCAAGCGTGACTTACACGGAAAAAACAAATGGACCTAACTTTCCCGGAAGCGAAAATTTTCAAAGTTGGAAATTTTGACCAAAACTTTTTTGCGACTTGTAGTATATACTCGTCGTGTAGATTCCAACGATATAGTCAGACCCGGGATAAAAAAAAGGGTTTTCGACTTAAGCCTCTAACTTTCGCAAATGTTGGCCAATCTGGAAGCGGTTTTGCATGTAAGTGCCCGGCACTGCCCTCTATCGATTCAGGTATTAAAATCTTTCCTAGCACCACAGATTCTCAGATTAATAAAAAAAATCGGTGATTTTTTTTTACCCGACAAAAAGGTAAAAAAAAATTGGGTTGTGGTAAAAAAATCACCCCAAAATATTGGCGCTAGAGTAGATTTGATGCTTCCAGATGAAAGAGCGCATCAAATTTAGTATATTTGGCCAAAAAAACCAAAGTTATAATGAATTGGTAACAATTTTTATCGATTTGAAAAGTTCAAAAATTGTGCAGCATCAACCAATCAGGTTTCATAAGCAAAATAGCCATTTTTGAAAAATATTCAAAAATGGTCGGTTTTGACTAATTTAAAAAGTTTTTAGGCTTAATCGATGCTTTTTAAGCGTTCTAAACGCATGAAAACCCCCATACTGCTTCAGAAAAATTTTTTTTGCTGGGTTCTGACCATTTTTTTTTACCCGAAAAGTGGCGAAATTTTGGGGGTAAAAAAAAAATGGTCACCTGGTGGAGCCCCAATGCAGTAGGGGAAATGGTGCCTTGCGTGTTAATACTTGGGGCCAATACAAACCCACATGCACAGTATTGGAGCCCGGAGTCTCTCCACGCTAGCAAGAGAAGTTTAGAAATTCCGATATGACCCTTAGCTTTTGGCGGTGGTTTTGGGAGGTCAACTTTGAAATTACACTGAAAACTTTCTATTTGGTCCTGGGGTCTCATACTTATAGTTTGAGGTCATCTAGGGTGGCGCTATATTATCACACATTAGTGGGACTCGCCGGGTCTACCAGGCTTCCAGGGCGGCCCCGTTTTTTTTTACCCTTATTTGGGGGTGATTTTTTTTCCCGGGTCTGACTATACCAAAATTGTCCAGTTTCGTTGAGTATTTAGCTGGCACGGAGCTCGAACGGGTCTCCAAGGGCCGCAGCGCCTTTTACACCCATATTATAGGGGAGCGCTCTCGCTAACAAAGCTACAGTCCCCCTTATTATAGACATGATTTTCACCAAGTTTCATAGGTTTAGCCGTTTACAGTAAGTCTACAGACAGCGTGCTATGGTTGCTGCATAATAGTACAGCACGATAGCAGCACCGCACGGCGCTGCAACTATGCTCATCGTGTTCAGCGACCCCGATAACCCTAATATGCGTCCCACTAAATGGTCCAAAACTGCATATTTATGCCTATTTTTGACTATTTTCTGTGGAGTTGGGACTTTGGGCCGGCCGCCAGAACGATCCTGGCCAGATATCAAAAATCGCCCTCGTTAGGACATATAAACCCTTCCGTAGATCCATATGCAACAAACCACGTCTCTCTAGCGTCTTCCCCGAGTCCTGTAGCTTTGACAAAAAATTGGCCATTTTTGGCCATTTTAGCGCCAAGTCCACTTTTGGCCGGCCCTACAGGTGGCTGGCCGGGCCGGGCGGTGAAAAAATATCAAAAAGGTTCACTTTCGGGGTATATACGTTCAGAAAAACCAAACTTCACCTGCTGAAAATGCCCAGATTGTTCTAACACTGCGACAGAAAATTGCATTTTTCCAAGCGTGACTTACACGGAAAAAACAAACGGACCTAACTTTCCCGGAAGCGAAAATTTTCAAAGTTGGAAATTTTGACCAAAACTTTTTTGCGACTTGTAGTATATACTCGTCGTGTAGATTCCAACGATACCAAAATTGTCCAGTTTCGTTGAGTATTTAGCTGGCACGGAGCTCGAACGGGTCTCCAAGGGCCGCAGCGCCTTTTACACCCATATTATAGGGGAGCGCTCTCGCGCTCCCCTATAATACAAATTTTCTAATGAAATTATTTCGTACCTACGTATGTCTTACCCGTTTTAGAATATGCGTCACCAGGGGCGGATCCAGGGGGAGGGGCGGCCGCCCCCCCCCCCCGTCGCGATTCGAAGGTAGGAAAAATTAAGGAGAGAAAGAAGAAAAAAGGCAAAAAACCAAAAAATTTCGCGCCTTCGGCGCGAATTTTCTACTTATTAACCGCATATTTATTGCATTTGTGAAGAAAAAGCTTGAAATGCATCTGATTTCTCGGAGAAAACTGTCATTTTTGCCTAAAAATGTCAAGAATTTTAAAGAATTTGTTCAGTTCTTCAGTATAAAAAGAATTAAAGATCCAAAGACCGATTTTATTGCAAAAACAAAAAATTTCTTCAACTTCTGGGGGGCTCCGCCCCCCAGACCCCCCGCTTGAAAAATTTTACCGCCCCCCCCCGTCACGAAATCCTGGATCCGCCAGTGCGCGTCACCAATTTGGTCACCCTATTTCCAGATGGATAAAAATGTATATATATATTAGAAAAGGTCTTGAAATTTTATATATACAAAAAGAATTCCTACATAATCTAAGATCTCAGGCATACAACGAGAGATTAAATGATCTGTGCTGGAAAACCCTGGAACATAGGCGTATTGTTGCTGATTTGGTCGTTATATAAAATAATTTACGTATCAATGTGTTGACCTGGAGTTTTCGGAATTATTTGAATATGCAAATGATGTTGGAATTCGTGGGCACCCGCTAAAGTTAAAAGTCCTTCGAAACAAATTTTTGTCTCCAACTTGGCTGAGAAGTCGCCCGTGGGGTAAATCGTGGTCACTGATTTCAAAACTCAAATCCAGAGATCGATCAGTATAATCGATGGATCAAAAATTTTGTCTCCGAAGTTCGCGAAGTCGCCAAAACGGCAAAAAATCGATAATGTAGAAGGTTTTGGCAATTTTTGGGGACCCTCCCTCCCTTCTCGAGCCAAACCCACCGCCCTCCCCCAGATTCTTTGCCCCGCCTATGGCTCGGGGGGGGGGGGGCTAAATTTAGGGATCAAGTCATCCTAGGAATCCTAGAGGAGATCAGAAATGTGTTTTTATGCAATAAATTTAATATTTCAGTGCTCAGGACAATGAAACAAGTTGATTGGTGTCAAAATTTGTTTTCTGTTAAAAAGTGTATTTCTCGCACTAATATGGGTAGGGAGATGAGGCGGGGGGAACCCCCCAAAAAATAAGAACTTTAAGCCAAAAATTTGGACACTTTTGAAATGTCTTTCAAAATTTACCCTAAAAACACCCAATTTTTAGCCAATTTTCAGCGCCACTACCCCTCCTCCCCCCCTAAGTTGCAGTGGCGGATCCAGGGGAGGGGCCCGGGGGCCCGGGGGCCCCCCCTTTGCGATTTGGGCCCCCTCCTTTGACATTCCGCGCCCCCCCTAGAAAAATTTTTCAGCTGTTTATATGCATATTTTGAGTGAAATTTCGCCTGCGGCGCATTTATACTTCTGTGCTGCGTTATTACGTAGTTCTGTGACAGATCTTCTGTCTCTTAAAGTGTCTTCTATTTTCTTTCCTTTCCTATTTTGTAAGTACATAATTGTACTCAACGCCTTCATTTTATCTTATGACTATATATATATATACACCGGCTTAATACGGGCATTTACAAATTTTGTTTTGCTTTCATAACATATATATATAAACGTAATGAAGTCCCTGTTAGATTGGGTTAGATTGTTTGTTTGTTTGTATATATATATATCGGTCCTCCGGTCCCCCCAGTCCTTGCCCGTCTGGCTCCTGAAACTTCAACCCTCAAGAACTTTGAAATTTTCCTTCCCTCCCGAAATTGGATCCCCCGCTATTTGACCCCCCAGGAACGACAGCAGCGTGTGAAGAATCGCCTGAAGAAGGTGGAGCGTCGAAACCGGTTGTGAAATAAGGTTGGTCTGACCCTGGGTGTCCATGTTTTGATTTTCAATCTTCAAATTGTGTATATATATATATATATAAATGGGAAATCAGGATTGATAATTGGCAGCTTCTGAAAGTGCTCTAGAATAAATTGTGTAAGTGAAAAATTCTGAACAGCATCCAATTCCCGTTTTGGTTTTCCACTGATCGATTATACAACTCAATAAGTCATCTCATCTTAAGTCTTAACTAATCTTTTATTCTTTTTAAACATTTGAATTGCTGAATTTTTCCACGATTTCAAAAAATTCTTCAACTTCTGGGGGGCTCCGCCCCCCAGACCCCCCGTGTATTTGTTGTGTAAATTCTCCATGTTTTGCTTCACTCGCGGGATATAGTTGTTTTTTTCAAATTGGCAAGTGAACTACCCTTTCCATACACAATTTTAATTTTCTTGTAAAAATAGTTTGTTCCTGGAAAAAGAAATTTTTACCCCCCCCCTCCGGAGAAATTTGGGTACCCCCCCCCCCCGGAAAAATTTTTCAGCGGGCCCCCCCCTTTTCAAAATCCTGGATCCGCCACTGCTAAGTTGGGGGGACGGGGCGGGGGCGGGGAGCGAGCCAGGACCCCCAAAATTTTTGAGGGTGGTTTGGAAAGTCGGCTGGGGGTTATCTCCCCCCAAACCAAACCTCCCTCCACTTATTATAATATATACACCTATACATGTCCTTTCTTTCACCCATGTGTACCAAACCATATAGGTGTAACGGAGATTTGGGGCGGGGGAGGCTCCCCCCCACTTTTTCTGGGGGGGGGGGCCCTTTGAAGACCCCCCCCATCCCTCCTCCAAAAACATTTTTCTATTTGTATGCCAAAAATCGTAGCAAACAACATTCAAGCATGAAGTAATTTTATTATTAGACAGAGAGTGGTTTTAAACTCGCAAACTTGTTTGCCAACATGTTTCCAAGTCCAAAATAAGGTCAATATTGAGTCAGGAAGTCCATAATACAGTACAAAACGTGTAGTTCTCGCAATAATAAATATATACTTTAAGCCAAAAATTTGGATTTTTGCAAAATTTACCCAAAATGCCCAATTTTCGGCCATTTTTCGCGCCACTTCCCCCCCCCCCCCAGTGGGGAGAACGTCCCCCCCCCAAAACGTTTTGGGGGAGGGTTGAAAAAAGGCTTGGGGGCTACCCCCCACCCAACCCCCTCCCCACCTTACACCTATGTTTATGTACCTAACCAACCTACCTGCCTGCCTACCACCCATAGTTTCCCCGGGGGGGGGGGGGGGGGGGGGGGTTGGGTTCGGGGGGTAACCCACCAAAATTTTCGGCCAACTTTACCCCCCCCCCCAGATTTTTTTGACTATCCCCCATTCCCCCCCCACTTTTGGTTACCCCCCCCCGAACCCCCACAGCACTTTTTGGGGCCAAAAAGTTAGCTAAATTTTGCTAAAAAATGGTCATTTTTTGAAAATCTTTTCGCAAATTTTGGCTTAAAATCTGTTTAAAACGGTGTAAAAACGCCTAATACGATAAAAACAAGCCTTGTTTTGGCAAAAAAAGCGTTATAAAATACAGAAAATTTTGCGTCTTTAGGCCATTTTTTGGATTTTCTGAGGTGCGAATTCATGGGAAGGGGTTCGGGGGGTACTCCCCATCACATTTCGGGGGTCGACCACCAAATTTTCGAAGTTTACGAACCCCCCAACCAAAATTTCCAGGGAAACTATGCTATGCTACCATCCCCCCCCCCCCTCCAGTCACCTTCACAAAGCTATCCAGTTAGCAAAGACTACAATAGTAATTGCAAATAAATCTTTATGTCTTTAGGATTTTGATTAAAATTCAATTTCGTACTCAAACGCTACTATTTCTCATTCCGCACAATGCCAATATTGTATTTGAAAAAATTAGTTTGAATAATTGAAATTTTTGCTTCAAGAAAGGATCTCATCCCCTACGTTAGTGCTTTCCAATTTTTTAAGTTCAAGCCTGCCCGTTCAAGGTGTGTGGTATAAAGCAATGCTGTTGTCAATGCCACGGCTGTGAAGTTAACACCAAACAAGATACCCCTAAAACGGGAATATTCTTGAGCCATCATTATTTAATAATTTGCTGACTTAAGGTGCTGGTTCGAGTATTTGCAGCAAATTCAATTGAGTTCAATAACAAATTTTATATCATTTTAAAGCTTAGAATGTGCTTGTTACAACTAGGTACAGTATAGCTGTCTCATTTCAACTGTTCGGCTTGAACAACATGATATTTGAACAACGACTTGCAATAACATGAAAACAATTTTTGAACATGGATTTCTCGAGGTGTGG
This sequence comes from Trissonchulus latispiculum, assembly GCA_030248195.1. NCBI lineage: Eukaryota > Metazoa > Nematoda > Enoplea > Enoplida > Ironidae > Trissonchulus > Trissonchulus latispiculum. The sequence goes on from JASAND010024361.1 coordinate 43,394, forward strand.
GAAAGCTAACGAAAAGCAACCAGTCCTCTTAAACCTTAAGGAATCGAAGAAAACTCTCAAGAGCAAAGTTGTAGGTCTTGGTGAGAGGATTCGAATGACTATAAGTTCATCCATGTAGGGTGGTCACAGTGCAAGTTATGGCGGAACAAGCTAATTTCTCCAAAACTTAAATTTTCAAGCCGTGACTTTTCTAACATGTGCTATAGGGTAAATAATTGTAATGAAGTGAGCAAGATCAAAACTCTGATCTGTTCCAAACTCTAAGTTCTCTAAGCTCTTCTCCTTTACACGGAAGGTCGGCACGTCTGTTCGCAATGAAGCAGACTTAAGCACCAGATCTCTGAAAGGTGGTGTTCCAGAATCAGAGATTCTCTGCGGCCAACCTTTGGTAGGGGTCTTTGTCGGTGAGTTCGTTTGAGGTTCCTGGGTTGATTTTCCAGTCGGACAGCAAGAGGGGTCAGCACTTGCTTCCTTGATGATGATTGCCAAATGAACAGCAAGCGGGGTCAGCACTTGCTTTCCTGATGAGCACTGGATTTGGTTGAGTTCTTCCTCACTGGATTTGGTTGAGTTCTTCCTCACGGGATCTTCGGATCTTTCTTGTTTGTACGGTAAACGCACCGTGTGTGAAGGCTAACGCGCCTTTGGTTGCTTGTAATAAGCTAGACGGTAAACGCACCGTAGTTGAAGGCAAACGCGCCTTTATTGCTTGTAATAAGACTCGGTAACTAACACACTGATAATTTAATGAAAAACACTACAATTACAATTCGTACAATTCTGTGCGTTCAAACTAACAGTTACGACAATACTAACGATGGGGTTACACTACAATCAGATACAGTACAAGGTTACTGTACCAGAGTTGCCAGTTGCTTTCCCTTCCTAGGATATTATTAATATTATTCCGATTCGGAATAATATTACAAACTTGGAGTAAGTTGTTGGGACAAGGTCGATACTCTTTCTTAACGCCTTTTACACCCTTCTACTCTACTAACTCTTTCTAACTCAATCTCCCTATATGCTGTGTGTTGCCCTATATGCTTGTGCTATGTTACTCTTTATACGTCCCCTTACAATAGGACTGTCAGCTAATATCACAATAATCTAAGTTACTAATTATTAACCTAGGGACGGTCTTTGGGTGAGCCCCTGAAAGTCGGACACTGCTTTCGCTCCGACACTCAGTTCAGGGATGCTATGTGGGATAGAATTTGAGGAACGCGAAACAGATGGGAGTTGGGAGGTCCTTCCGTACTTATTCCTAATTTAGTCTAAGTTAATACAGTTACACAATAATGGTCTTCTAATCTTCTGGACAGGAATCAAAGCAGGAGGGCCGGGGTGATGATTTTAGAAATGCAGGAAGTGGACATTTTAGACTGAAAAGTACGCTTGGGGAATCAACGAAAGTTCGCTCTAAACTAGGATTTTAGGTATAGCCCAACTTTGATCAGGTTCTGATTGCTGCCAGCTGCTTCCTTCTCCAATCACTGAATTAGCAAAGCTGATTGACTAATGTACCTTCTGACAATACTGACTGACTGATGCTACTGAGAACTGATTCACAAACAGGACAACTTCCGGTCCACTGATACCAAAGACTATTACTAAATGAGCAGGAAATCACTATCTATCGCAGCTAACGTCTAACGATCCAGATGGGCAGCTTCGCAGTCAGATCCGCACCTGAATCAAATGGGTTAAAACCCATTAATACAAGGTCACGGTGCGGGAATCGAACCCAGCAACCATTACTCGTTCTTTCGCTTTCCTGGCCCAAAATGTGCATTTTGGGCCCCATTTGAACTTGTAAATTGACGAAAAAGGAAATTGAGAGAAGAATGCTGAAGAGGCGCAAGGCCGTGAAGCTACTGACATTTAGACAGAACCTTTTAACAAGCTGAGCCCTTGCTCCACCTAACCTTGAGAGGCCATGATACCTCGGTGACGGTGGAGCAACAATTCAGCGAGGATGAATTAAAGAGTTGGGTTTGGTCAGTAGCTTCTGCCCGCTCTCTTCACTAAAGTGAAGGTCCATTAGACTTCCTCTATTGTTCCGCTTCGCAAAGTGCTATGTAATTCCCTGTCACAAAAACTGGCCTTCTTGGCCCCTTTTTAAAGCACAACTTGTTGTTTTTGATTAACTTGCGCTAATTCTTTGCACAGACAAAATGGTTTGTAATGTTCTCACATTTTAGGCCCAAATCAGGTCTTACTGACTAGCAATTAGACGAAACACTCTTAGAAAACGTGTAATTCTCGCTATTCGTACATGACTTGAAAGACTTGCTGGTTTCTGTCCTTTTCCTGCACAAACCGGGCCGCCCGGCCCGTTTTAGGTTAATACAAACAGATCCTGACAGAAACTCGCAGGTTTACTTGAACAGATCAACTAGTCGAACAAAACTTGCATTTCTGGCCCAGTTCGGGCCCAACTTTTGTTGATTTGCCACGGGAAACAGGTTTGTTTCCCGTGGCCCGCTATTAATCTTGAACGTATACAAAACTTGATAAGCTTTTGATGTTGGAAGATGGTCAATTAACTATAGTTTACTACAATTAACCTAGCTACTGCCTATCTACCTAAGTACAGTAAATTAACAACCCAACAAAATGCTAACTTAACACTTATGCTTGTTAATACAAATTAGTACTGTTGTTTATTTGATTAAACGTTCTGTGGCTAATCAGCTTTCCTACCCATATTGGCAAAGTTAAAATAATGGGCTACTTTGTGGGTGAGTTTTTGCACACAGTTAGTTTTAATTCTTTTCTTACCAGAAATGCAAAAACTCACTCACTCACTATCTCAGCAGCCATTTTACGCAGTCCCTACTTACCGACCTACCGACCTATCCGAACTAAATAGCTAACTACTTTCCACATAACTACCTAAGAAGCTCGGGGAACCGTACCGAACCGCTATTCGATCCGGCGCTGGCAACCCTGGCAGCCAGCCGAGTGATAGACGCGCAATCTACCACCCTTTCACTTGAGCTTGCTTAAATTTGCCCAAAACTGGCATATAAATTAGAGGAATTTTGAGGAAGACGAATTTGGATAAAAGTTACATATTTTTGTAGAGCTCGAAAAGCTGAATATTTTTTGTGCTTACAGCACCAAAAAATATTAAGTAATTAATGAGAAAAACACAATTAAAGTTTGTTTTCACATATGCGTAATTTGCACATGCAGTGTGCTACTTAAACTGCACACGTGCTAAATTGCTACATTGTTTCCTTATATAGGCTAGTTTTGAACTTGTTCTAATTGTAACCCGTTAGCTCAATGGAAGAGCACTGGACCAATTGCTCCAGAGATCCTGAGTTCGAACCTCAGTACGGGTCTACTTCTTTTCTTTTAGTTTAGTCTGTCTTTTGGCCTTTGGCATGGGAAATTAAGTGATTACGGTAACGACCGTGAGCCCATGATAAGTTTTAGGCCAAGACTATTAATATCCCTATTCTAACTAGACTTAACTATTTCCCCAATTATTAATAACACCCGCTAATTAACATAACAAGATTACAACTATTTTCCTACCTAGCACTGATTTAAACTGCCAGTCCGCTAATCGGACGTTCGTTATATGACTTAACCTAGAGCTGACTAGACTACCAGTCCGCTAATCGGACATTTGTTGTGAGATTCTTACTAGTGACAGATTCTTAACTATTTTATGCATTATTTACTTGTCTAAACAGGCTAGTGCTGGATTTCACAGTTGCGGCTCATCCGTCCCCTAATCGCAGGGCGACCTACACGGATGACCGGAAATCCGGCAGACCTGCAGACCTAATGGGGGTCCCCGTGACCCTAGGCTGCAGAATCTGCCCTAACCGTCAAACAGAACAGTTTTAAGCAAAGTTTCACATTGTATTCACTCCGAAATTAACAATTTTGACATCAAACACGCATTTAAACCTAAACTGAAACAAATCCCTGATTATTTGCAATCAAGGGCCAAATTGCTACTCAATTTGGCCCAGTTCCTGCCTAATATCTGAGCAATTACACATTCATTCTGGCATTTCCAAGACCCTTATCGAACAAAGGGAGTTTACATGGTCTGCCCTCAATCACACACACAGTCACACAATTTTGGTTCAGAAATCACACTTAAAAAGGGGCTAACTTGGAACCTCATCATCCATAAGGAATTTACCCAAGAAGCCAAGTACGTAAATTTGGGATTCACATTCACACAATAATAATCGCAATCATACCAATAACAGTACAACAACTACATATTACAATACAGATTCTAACGCTTCCCTACCTAACTCTACCTATTCTACCTATTCTTTGTATGCACATTTTGTTGTAGTTTTTTTTTTTTTGGAATTAACGGGTCTCCGTCTGGAGCCCAAAGTTTGTAAGTTTGTGACTTTTACCCGAGACTACAACTTTAAAACTTTAAAAGTTTGTTGGAAAGCAAAACGAGTAATAATTGCTCGGCAATTATTACTAAACAACAATCATTTCCGCTAAGGACAGCTTGATTAAGTTAACTTTGGGGAAGCCGGCCATTCCCCTCGAAAATACTGAATAATTATTAATTAAAACGATTTCGGGGTTTTAATTCCTATTACTTTTAGGTAGCCGACCTACACAAACAACATGACACAATTGCAGACAACGCTTTTGACTTCAGTAATGCCTAACATCATGAACATGGCCGGCAATTCCTAATTGCCGGCTGTGGGGAGAATTGCTTTCCTAAACTTAACTCAATTCCGAACACGAGGTCATAGCCAAGGGACCTCCTACCTCAACTCAAGGGTGGGTCCCCACTCAAAATCCCTTCATTACAAAATAACCCCGAAAAATGTGAAAAAAGGAAAAAATGACTGGCCACGAGGGCTCGCTGAGTAAAAATGTAAAAACTGGCCACGAGGGCTCGCTGATTGAAAAGGTATAAAAAACTGGCCACGAGGCCTCGCTGATTAAGAACACAAAAGCTGGCCACGAGGGCCCACTGGATAAAAGCAAAAAGGAAAAAGACTGGCCACGAGGGCTCGCTAATTTTCAGTTGGTAGTGAGCCAAAAGGGCTGCCTTTTGAATGAAATTAAAGGCCCGAAGGCCGTGAAAAAGAAGTAAAAATAGGCCGAAAAAAGGCCTTCTAAAACCTAAAAAAAAGTGTGTTCTCTGTGTTTCTGGCCGAGCATAATACGCTCATATGGCCCTAGTTCGTGTGTGTCTTGCTTCGTGTTCGCTTAGTTTTCCTCTCTGGCCTGTGCGGGGGCCAGAGAGATCCCTAACTCGTGGTACTAAAGGGGGGAGAAAAGTGCGTTGGGGATTCTCCGGCCAAAACGCTGGCACACCAGGAGACGCACTAAAGTAGGGGGGATACACGGCCGCTCTCGGCCGGAGCTGAAGCAAGACTGACTGGAAATTTTGAATTTCCAGTCAGTCTACCTTGCGCCTGTTGGCGGTTTCTTTGAGGTAGTTGGGATTTCCAGACTCTTCTGGAAATCCCCTTTGTGGGTGAGACCCGACGTGGGCTGTTTGCACGCCTGGCCCACCAAGATGGAGATTTATGGGGGGTCTGGCTTTACGACCCCTTTGTGTGCAAAATTTCCAGAGCTGAATCTCCAGAAACTTTCCAGACATTTTGGTTAACACATAAAGGTAACCAAAGGGGAAAGTTTCTGATAAAAATAAAAGTTTTCATGAAATAAAAAACAAAACAGTACGGAAAAATGGCCTCTCAGGGCCCAATATAAGAAACTAAAACTTAAGTACGATTGTTGCTGTAAACTTTTGTAAATTTTATGTTTTGTATTTTTCAGGCGTTCCCTTATTCACTGGCCCCTTTCTCTTCCTTTTAGTGACGATTTCTCGGCCAGGAACAAGGGAAGCCGCCTTGTTAATCCCAGCAACAATTGCTCTCCCCCACTAGCGCTGGAGGTTCCTACCGTAGGAACGGGAGGGCAATTGTTGCGCAAAAGTTGTGCATACAAAGAACAACTTAATTTTTTAGCTAATAAAAACTAAATATCCGTAATCTACGTACGTAACTACCTACGGTCACTTATTTTCATTTTATTTAAACAATTTGGGAGAGGTCTATGCCCCCTCCGAACCTATTGACACCTATGAACACACGTTAAGTTTCTTCTCTGCGAGGCAAAATCTTCGCTGGGAGAGGGCCAACAGAAGCCCGAGAATGGATAGGGGGATGAATGGGAATGTGAATGGGCGTAACAACAAGTGTTTGTTACGCCCACTTAAAGAGTTTAAGTGAAATTTAAAATTAAAGAATTAAAATTTGGGTTTACAAAACTATTTTAGCCCATATCTTTCGCAATATTGGGAGTTAAAAGACAAGGTTTGGATTTTTGGAACCAGGAAGAAATTGCCTTTCAGATGAGCCTAAGTTATATTTTCACTCAAAATTATCAAAATTCCCTAATTATTGCCTAATTACCACTAATTAGGCCTAACTAGCACATATTAGTGCTCCAAAACCATTTTCATGAACCTAGCTACGAATATTAAGGTTTAAATGACCCATCTTCCAACGTATAACCGAGTAACTCGGCTTTAAACTGCATTTTCTGTAATAATTCGTGATTTCTTGAATGGTAACTTTTGATAGCTTCCTTCTTCACTAATGTAAGTTTGCTTTAAATGAAACTTTGAATCATTTTCAAACGACAGGAGGCCCGCTAAGGCCTGGGGAAGAGTAACGACTCCTCCGTTAGTTGATCAAAGGCTATAGTTGGGGCCTATTACTGACCCTGGAGTGGTAACGACCTCTCCGTTAATAGTTAGCCCTGATCAAACCTTATTAGCTCATATTACGCCGGGCTTCTAGCTTATTCTGGCACTACCTATGCAGATTATAACGCTCTTTTTAACCTTATCTCTTTCACCTAGATTCTACCGAGTTCCTATTCTCTTCTTGCGCCGTTTATTCGTGTTCTAACACTATTATAACCCTAGTTTCCTAACCACGCTAGAACCTATGTCCCCTTTAGTAGGTTTTTTTGAATGATTTGAATTATTTGAACCGGCTGGCAACTCTGGTGTTTACAAGAATACAGGATAATTACAAAGATTGCTTGGACGTTCACACACTACATTCTGGGTTCTGAACAACACTGTTCCAAAAGCAACAACCAATAATAATTCAAGTTCCAATCGCGATTCATGGTTTTATGAGTTTTCCTTATTTTTTTTTGGCTTTTACTTCATCCGTAACATTACATAATGTAATTCTAGCAAATTTGACTAAATTTCAATGACAATTGCGCTTTTAAAGCCCAAAAATACACGAACCCGAACCAGCACCTTAAGGTGCTGGTTTCCTTTCGGGTATTTTTGACTCCTACGGCTTTAATCCTTTACGCAAAGGGCTAAAACTTACGAAATAACCTATTTCCGTGCTCTTTAACATTTTAGGACCAGTCCCGTATTCTTAGGCCAAAAGATTTTTTGGTTTTGGTTTTTGGCCTTAAGCTCCCAGTAGGTAGACAAGACACGGAATTGGTTGGTATGGCTGGAAAGAGGCTGGAAAGAGTGTTACCGTGCATTTGGCCGATTTTCTTGACCGTTAAGACCTGCTGAGCCAAATCCAAAAAAACGTCCCTCGGCCCATATGTTCTTCATTTCGTGGCACAAAAAGAACTTTTGGCCGATTCTTCAGTTTTGAGAAATCGATGTTCAAAAACTTTTGGTCTATATTCATCTTGTAAGATGTCAGCATGTCAGAAAATTTCGGCTATTTTTTTGCTAATTTTGCCAGTTCTGTAAGCACATATGAATGTACAGATAATAAGCTTTAAAACGATGTATAAAGCTCTTTGCAACTCGCAAAATTGCGAAAGTTATGGCGTTTCAAAAAATCACCACAAAAGCACCGCACAAAAGGATACCACCACCTTAAGGGGGGGGTCCATTTTTGGGCCATTTTTTCGACTTTCTCCGATCTCGCTGATTTTCACATATTTTATTGTCCAACTAGTATATTTTATCGAGTTTTTAAAATTAAAGTCGTAGCTCTTACGGTTGTCAAGTAATTTTACCTAAAAGTTGAGGTTTCGTGAGCTAAATGTAGGCAGTGGGAAAAGTTGTCATTTTTTTCGCGTGCGCCAAAAAATCTCCCGACAGACATTGACGAATCTGGACAAATTTCACATTAAAATAATGCTGAAATATTAAACTGCGGTATCTTGGATTAGAATTTTAATTTAGGCCTTAAAAATTTTTTAATAATTTTTGAAGGATTAAAATTTGACTTGATGCTCAAGTCGTGTTAAATTTTAATCCTTCAGAAAGTAATTAAAAAATTTTAAAGGCCTAAATTAAATTTTTAATTCCAGGGTACCGCAGTTTAACATTTTAGCGCTATTTTAATGTGTAATTTGTCCAGATTCACAAACGTTTGTCGGGAGAATTTTTTGGCGCACGTGAAAAAATGACAACTTTTTGAATTTCCTATGTTTGACACATGAAATCTCAACTTTGAGGTGAAATTACTCGGCAACCGTAAGAGCTACGACTTTAATTTTAAAAACTCGTTAAAGTATACAGTTGGACAATAAAATATGTGAAAATCAGCGAGATCGGAGAAAGTCGACAAAATGGCCCAAAAATGGACCCCCCCTAGAGTTGTGCCGTTAAGGGTTTCGGCCGGGCCCGGGCCGGGCCCGGGCCAAACTTGCTTGCCGGGCCGGGCTCCGGGCCGGGCCCGGGCCGGCCCGGGCCCGGCCCGGGGCCCGGAGGCCCGATACAAGGCCCGGAGGCCCGGGCCCGTTACAAGGCCCGGGTCACGGCCCGGGTCACGAAGGCCCAGCCCGATTCAAAGCCCGGTTTGTTCGAAGCTTGGCTTGGCGAACCGGGGTTTTCTGCTTGTCCAGAAACATCAATCAAATTTAGAAAATTATTGTTAATACAAATGCTAAACCTTGTGCACGACGTCAAATAATATTGAATATTGACAAATAATAATATTCAATTGAATATTGAATTGAATGAAATGTCTCATTTCTTGTTGTCTATATCACAAACATCCTCAGAAGACATCACATACGCAAAGGCCATAGTAAATTAAAAAAACCACAAAACAAAACAAAGATTAATGTGGACTATATATATTAATGTGGACTATATTAATAAAATTAAGCCAATAAAATTGTAGACTGTTGTGGTATAGAAATACGAAGTGCAAGAGTATTGTGCCAGATGACATATATAAGTGCATTATTTTCATATACGGGCCGCCTTGTTATGCCCGACTGACCTGATTGTGGGACTCATCAGGGGCTTACAATCAGGTTATTTTAGTGATTAAATTAACCACCCATTTTTAGATAAAAAGTAAATTCAGCACTCCCAAACATAGAGACAAGATAAAAATCCGTTTTAGAAGGCCCCACATCACCCGGGCCTGACCGGGCCCGGGCCGGCCCGGGAGGCCCGGTGGTCATGAATCGGGCCGGGCCGAAGCGTCCGGCCGGGCCCGGGCCCGGGCCGGGCCACTCTCACAAAAAAAGGCCCGGGGCCGTGACCGGGACCGGCCCGGCCCGGGCCCGGCCCGGGGCCCGAGGCCCGATACACGGCCCCGGCACAACTCTAACCCCCCCCCCCCTTAAATTTACGAGCATTAACCCAATTTACTCAAACAACTTTCACTTGAAGATGAAGTAAACATAAAAGTTAATTAATTAATTATTAATCATATAGCTATAATCTAAGAAGCAGAATGCTGAAGCAACCCTTCGGTTGAGTATATTTCGTCAAAGCAGTTGTTACAGCAGTGTCTTTGAGTACAGAACTTTAAAAAATACTCCGAATTCCTTTTCAATAAGTTTTGGAAATACCTGATTCATTGAATGTTTGCTTAGTCAACGCCAAGAACATAACTGTCTGTCAAAATGCAAACATATACTGAAATTCACTAACAGTAGATCCCTCCTGAGCATTACGGTATCAGTCTTAATACATCTCAAGATAGTAGTACCACTACCGGGGTGGATTTTGAGCAGATACTGTGCGCTAAAAACTTAAGGTAGTGATTCCTTTTGGAGACATCAACTTTGAACCATTGCTACTCAACCATTACTTTGAGTTAAAAAGCCCTTTTTATATCCAAATGCAGCTTAGCAAATGAATGCGACGAAACTAACTTTAGTTCTCTGAAATTATTTTACTGTATGTTCAAAGTAATCAAATTTTCCAATTTTTGCAGACTAAAGTAATTTTTTTCATGAGGCATCGGCCACATCATTCGATTCCACTATCAAATACCTGGGGACCCTTTTTTAATTATTATGAAACCGCTCTTGGTTATAAAGAAATTATCTAAATGTATGCGCAACCTGGATTTTGCCTACTTTTCCCAACCTTGGCAAGCGACCACTTTAGCTAGAAAGCAGCAATCGGGACAACTAAAAAAGGGTCCTTGGGTATTTTTATGTAAAACATGTCCAGTAAGTGGCAATCCTCTAGCTTGCATAGTAAATGCTCCACAATCGCTAGAAAAACTTTGGTCATGTATTTGCAAAAACTACATTTCCTATGATAGCAGCGTACGGGATAGCAGTTAGAAGATTATAATGTCACGGATAATCGGTCTCGACGAGACCTTCAAATTTACACCGTAGTTTAATTTTACGGCTTGTGTAGCTCAAGAAATGGCGAATTATTTTATTTCTGCAAAAATAAGTTTTCAATGCCAAAATAAGAAAATCGTCTATATCTAACGGTAGCGAAAAGTTAGAAAGGTGCTTCAAAAAGCACACATGTAGACAGAGCTCAACAAGAGCTTTCGAATGAATATAGTCATAGCTGTATAGCTGCTGCCAAACTTTCAGAACCCAACGCCGACGCCAGACGCCAATCAACAATATGTGCCCAAAAGGAATCACCATCTTAATGAATCGGTTTGAAATTTGGCTCATTTGTTGCTTATCATGGCCTGCTCAAATTAACTAGCCTACTACACTGCGGGGACTGGCTTGCTGTCTACACCGGAGGAAATGTAAAGGTGCTGGTTCGGGTATTTGCAGCAAATTTTGAAAGACTACAAGCAAAAACTGTTTTGAAGGCCAATAAATGGCCACTTTCGAGGAAATCAGTTTTTCACAATTACTTACTGCCACATGTGGAGGACAAAGTTGGCTTATTTATACTCAATCGATACAGCGTCCAAATGTACATTCTAAGATATATGCAGTATGCACATAATTTAAAGCGTTTTTAGCTCTTTCTTTTGAAAGTAAAATTGAGTACTTAAGGCTTAAATAAAATTTTGATTATTTGCGCATGCGCAAAGCCATGATTAGCCAATTGTGCGCTCTCTGATACCAACATTTTGCGCAAAGATAGCTTGCCAACTAGACTTGCTTCACTTAATGTTTTGACAAAATTGCCCCATCCATGCAAAAATTACGTAGAACCATCTTGAGGTGGCGCTTCCATTACCGGGAAAATGGCTGTTAAAAATTAACCCCTGGAGGGATTTCGCTGAAACTTGATTGAAGTGTGTACAAAGGTGCCCTGCATTTGTCAATGCCGTACTTAGGCCTGACATTTGAGAGAATCTACAGTAGGAGGCAAAAATGTATTGAAAAACAAAATTTTGGCTATTGTTACGCTATATCAGCTATAGAATAGGGTGAAATCTGCTGATATAAGGTGAAATCTGCCGATATAAGGTTGAAACGTGTTGAAACGTTGTGGATATGCTGCCTACTATGCCAACCCTTATATGCACACAACTAATAAAGTAAACTAAGATCCTACACAGTAGTATATACCCTTTCGCCCTAAGTTTCTTATTCCTACAAGGTAACACAAACGAATGGGCAAACCAACGAACAATAAATTAATGCAACAATAAAAACAAAAGTGTAAATCCATGAACTAGTAAACGCCAACACGAAATAAGTACAATTAGTAAAATGTTGATTTCTTCCTTTGACTACTAAGTTAAGGTCCTAGATTACAGGTGAATAGCGGACCGGTGGTGTGTGACATTGGAGAAATGATAAACTACGAAGTATTAAAGAGATTACAACGGTTTATTGGAATTTCTAGGCACGCTCAAGAATCAAACAGCACTAACAAATAACAAGATTAGCATTTAAATAAACTTTACACTAAGAAGCTAGAAACACCAGACGGATAGGAATATCCCAAAACGAACTTAAAGCTTCTCCAAATTATCAAAGAAAACATACCTCAATCAGACATCAATCGCAACTAACTCGAGCTTACCCCAACACTGACGAGTAGTGAATATTAGCTAACTGACTTATAAATTTAGTCAAGAGAACAAAGAAACATTGAGTGTTTGTTGAAATGCATCATTGAATTCACTTAGGCTTAACGTCTCGACTATAATTTATATCTTCCCTGCCGGTGCTAACTTCACAATACCTTACAACGAACAACTAAAAATGTTCCTGAGGGCAGGAGAAGGGATAGGAAGGACATGGAAGTTCGGAGGGTTATGATATGAAGGAAGAAGAGAGAGGAGGAAGTGAACCAGTAGCTTCAAGCGGTGCCGCATTCTGCAAATTCGGATAGGATAGGCTTCCTAAAATTATTTTGATAATATGATGCCTATAGTAATAATAATCATAATAAAGTTACTAGAAAAATACACACAGTTAAGCAACGTATTCCATTGACAGAGTCAGTTTAGACCAAATGACTTGAGGTAGACAATTGAGAAGCAAATAAGAATGTGCACATCGTTTTAAAGCTCTTTTTGTTGCTCTTTCACTCCGGGCTTATCACATGAAGCTTAAATAATATTTCTTTTTAAATCCATGAAGGTTGCAATCCAATTGGGGTTCCTAGGTGCTGAAATTTTGTCATGATATTTCATGAGAGTAGATTCACTAGGAGTTCTTCAAATTTGGGCAATCTTTCCAAATTCTATATGAATAATCCCAAAAGTGCAAGCGCCTTTGCAAGCATTTTTTGACAATCATAATGGTAGCTATCTAATCTTGCGCTTTTTGGAACTGAAATTCTGTGCAGCGATAGATTACCAACCAAATCAAAGCTGATCAACGCCTATTAACATTTTGTGAAAATTACTTCATTTATGACGTAGCTGTTTGCCAGACTGCCCCCACCCTAAAAGGGTCTACTTATTCAACAATGTGTGAACATTTTCACAAATTCAAATTCACAATTTTAATCACAATTTTAATCACGAAATCACAAATTTAATTTATACTAAGCTTTTTTATTAACGTATTTGGGAGACAGCTTCTACGAAAAATCAATTTTATATTATATTATATTATAATATCAATTTTATCTACGAACAAAGTTATTCATATAGTATTCTAGGCCAATGTCTAAAACCAATTATATGTTTAGAAAACGTGAAATATTTTGTCCAAATTACTTGGTGGTTAACGCTCGTTTTCACCAAATAAGATTAAAGTTAAGGTTAACACCGAGTTAACCCTGAGTGCAGCAGGTTACAGAACACCAAGTTAACCTTATGGTTAACGTTAACTCTAACCCTCTGCACCAACGCTTTTCAGCTCAGAGTTACGAAACCTAAAAGTTAACACCGAGTTAACTTTTAATAGAGGGTTAGCCAATCTGTAGGGAGCCAGAAATAGTTTCCATCCAATCGGGAAGCAGTCAGCCATCCATTTAACTCGGTGTTATCGGCTGGAGAATAAGGTTAACAGAATAGTTTCTTGTACTTGACTTGATACAATGAAATACAATGATCTGGAAGGGAAGGGTTAACCCTATTCCCGCCGAGGGTTAACTTTTTGGTGCTTAATACCGAGCTAACCTTAAGGTTTACACCGACTTACGTGAACCAAATTTGGTGCAACGGTATAACTGCGGGCTATCTCTTGTTAACACCGAATTAACTTAACACCGAGTTAAAAATGGTTGGTGCAAGCCAGTGTAAATTGTTGCTTCTCGCTTCCTATCGCCAAGTAGTAAATGAGTAAAAATGCTTCGAATTTGATGTCTCCAAATGAAATCATCCTAGTTTTCGTAACGCAAGTGCATATATTAGAATTGTATTATGGTGTTAGCTTGATTTTGATTTCCTCCAGTTGTTTTTAAATATTTTTAATGTTCTGCTATGATTGAGCAGTTTTGAGTAGATTAGGGTGTGTTTGTAGAATAATATAGGATGTGTTTTTACTCCTGTTATCATTTTGGGAAGAGGAATACTCAGTGAGAACGGAAAAGTACACTAATTTGATATGGCGCTAACTTCGCAGTGATGTCCTGGATAGTAGCGTTTCTTTTTTCCGCTCATCTAGGATAGGCAGGCTTGAACCTAAAACACAGGGTCTAGCTGACGTGGAGGATGAGATCCTTGGTGGGCGCCACTATTTAAATTTTCCAAACTAGGTTTTTTCTAGAACAATACCGGCATTACACAGGATTAGACACAGTCGAGTTAGAACTCAAAACTGAGTTAAAATCAATATATAAATAAAGCCTTCTCTTCATAATTTTGGTTGGCTTGCTGGACAGCTGTAACGAACTGGAGTTGGGGTTGGGGGTAGGGCATTCGAAATCGTTGTGAAGAACAGTAGTAGGGCCAGGGGCCATAGGTGTACCTTGAGAAATCGTTGGGGGAGGGGGTAGCCGAAATTAGAGTGGGTGGGGTCAGCCGTTTTGAGGTGGGGTGGGGTCCGGAAAAATCGAATTTTTGGGGGGGGGTGAAAATTTTTTTGGTCAAGTTCCCTTCAGGCCACCTTCACAATTTAATCACAGACGATTAATCGTTGAAGATGTTTTTGGTCAGCAGATAACAGGAGGACCTCATTAGAAAGAGGAACACGCTTTCGCTTTCCAATGCTATTTCAATTATTAAATTTGGCCTGCAAGCCCCCCCCGTCCTCCCTCAGAAAATTTCCTGAAATGTATATACATAGTTTCCCTCATAGATGTGTTAGGGGGGGGGGGTCGGGGGGGGCGGCACCCCCCCCACCAAATTGACAAATTTTCGCGACCCCCCCCCCAGATTTTTCAGACTTTAGCTAGGCCCCCCCGATTTTTGGCCAAAAAGTGGCCAAAAATGGAAAAAAAATCGAAAATTTAGGGGTTTTTTGGGAAATTTGGCGGACCCCCCCCCCACCCTCCGTCGGAACCCCCCCCCCCCCAGATTTTTTGCCCAGCCACACCTATGGTTTCCCTAGGGTGGGGGTTGGGTGGGGGGCATAGGTGTGTTAGGGGGGAGGGGTGGGGGGAC
The DNA here is from genome assembly GCA_030248195.1 of Trissonchulus latispiculum. Lineage (NCBI taxonomy): Eukaryota > Metazoa > Nematoda > Enoplea > Enoplida > Ironidae > Trissonchulus > Trissonchulus latispiculum. Next base: position 58,603 of record JASAND010024361.1, read on the forward strand.
CCCCCCCACCAAAATGACAAAGTTGGGCGACCCCCCCCCAGATTTAAGGATTTTTTGCTACCCCCCCCAGAATTTGGGCCTAAAAGTGGTCAAAAATGGCATAAAATCGAAAATTTAGGGGGGGTCCCCCCACCCTCCGTCGGAACCCCCCCCCCCCCCCCAGATTTTTTGCCCAGCCACACATATGGTGGGGGGGTATCCCCCCAAAATTTTCGACCAACTTTACCCCCCCCAGATTTGATTTTTTGACTATCCCTCCACCCACTTTTGGTTACCCCCCCGAACCCCCCCAGCACTTTTTGGGGCCAAGATGTTAGCTAAATTTTGCTAAAAATGGTCATTTTTTGAAAATTTTTTTCTCAAATTTTGGCTTAAAATCGGTTTAAAACGGTGTAAAAACGCCTAAAACGATAAAAACAAGCCTTGTTTCGACAAAAAAGCGTTAAAACAGAAAATTTTGCGTTTTTAGGTCATTTTTTGAATTTTCTGAGGTCCGAATTTGGGGGGGGGATGTTCGGGGGGGGGGGTTCCCCATCGCATTTCGGGGGTCGACCACCAAATTTTCGAAGTTTGCCCTCCCCAACCAAATTTTCCAGGGAAACTATGTGTATATTTACCCCGATATATGTATAGGTGTGTTAGGGGGAGTGGGGGGTAACCAAAAGTGGGGGGAGGGATAGTCAAAAAATCTGGGGGGGGGGGTAAAGTTTTTTACCCTCCTTACGCCGACCCTCCCCCCTAAAAATTTGTTCTACCCCTCTCCCAAATCGGCCTTCGACCGACCCCACCCCCATAGTTTCCCCGGGGGGGGGAGGGGGTTGGGGGGGTATCCCCCCCAAAATTTTCGACCAACTTTACCGCCTCCCAGATTTTTTGACTTCCCCTCCCCCCACGTTTGGTTACCCCCCCCCGAACCCCCCCAGCACTTTTTGGGGCCAAAAAGTTAGCAATTTTGCTAAAAATGGTCATTTTCTGAAAATTTTTTCTCAAATTTTGGCTTGAAATCGGTTTAAAACGGTGTAAAAACGCCCAAAAAGAAAAACAAGCCTTGTTTTGACAAAAAAGGCGTTAAAATAAGAAAATTTTGCGTTTTTAGGCCATTTTTTGAATTTTCCGAGGTCCGAATTTTGGGGGGGGGGGTTCGGGCCTCGGGGGGGGTACTCCCCATCACATTCCGGGGGTCGACCACCAAATTTTCGAAGTTTGCCCCCCCCCAACCAAAATTTCCAGGGAAACTATGCCCATCCCCCTAAAAATTTTCAACCCCCTACCAGAATTTTTGCAAATTTTTAGCCAAAAATTCGAAAATTTTCAAAAAATTAGCTAAAAATTGCTAAAATTCGCTTAATTACCTTAAAAATCGCTAAAAATAGCTGAAAGTTGAGAAAATTTTTCAGTTTTTTAATGAATTTTTGTTGACCCCCCCCCTCGCAAATTTTTCTTACCCCTCCCCCCAAATTGAATTTTGAATGGAATGAATGAATGGAATGAAATGAACAACCGCCCCACAGTACGCAAACATTTCTACACATATATACGTAGGTAGGTACACGTATATTATGTTTGCAATCTGCACTGTGGACCCACCACGTAGACTGCACCTGTCCGCCCCTAGTCCCTACTATTCACAACAACAAGGTATATCGAAATCATTATCAAAAGTCATTACTATATAATGCATACGTAAATACCGTTCACTCTTTCGTAAGACACACAGCTACTCAATGCCCCTCGGACAAGTGCAGTCTACAACTTTTGATTAATTTCATAATTTATTCAGCAACATTTCCTCATCTAGTATAGACTTTTTAGTTAGTGATAAAATTTATCTGTAGAAATCTTTAAAAAACTGCACTAAGAAGAAAAAAATTTATATAAGTCATTAATTGTGACTTTCAATTTCCCAATAAAAGGTCTATGCACATAGTAAAATTTCAGTTTATATATAATAAAAAAAATCTTATATATATATATACTGAGTATATATATATATACTATATAATTTATCAACTTAAAGTTAGTCCGAAACTCACTAAAAGAACGAAATGTCAGAAAATCTGTAAAACAGATTTTCTGGAGCAAAAGTTTTCCCCTTGCGTCGGTATGCTGCATCTCGCCTACCTACCCATAACTACCTTGGTGGGATCTAAACCGCACAAGCTACGAATACCTGAACCAGAACATGAAAACCTGCATGAAACAAAACGAATACGTACACGATTCCTATTACAGGCAAGACGACTAATCAGGTATTCGTGGGACCCAACTTGTGCGGGGAGTCTGCAGCATACCAGCTCATTTCATTCCTCTCCCTGGGGGTTATATTAACCAAAAAACATACATTATACTTCTAAATGGGGCACAGGATACAATTTCACTGGTGGGTCCCTTTAGCAAGACACGACATAACACAACATAACATATTTATTACTTGTACAAAGTACCAGCTACCTATACACAAGAGATTCGTAAGAACTGTGGTAAGGCGGTTTAGGGTGTATATGGGTGCCTAATGCACCCCTGACTTACACCCTGCTCAAATTTAGACTTAATAAAAACTAAAATTTTAACCCTGTTAGAACGACATATATATATACGTATATATATTAGTAATTAATATTAAAAATTTAAGTATTTTTGCTGGAAATAAAGTACAAATCACCCTCGAAGAAACCTCATAAGCAAGTTTTTGTTTGCATCGAGTTTCCGCTTAAAAATATAAATAGAACTAGCACTTACTACATCGACAGGCAATGCATTCCATATTTCACACACCCTATGATGAAAAAAATACTTAGTATGTAATCTGCTAAATCCGGATGACTGCAACGTCAAAAAGTGCCTCCGAGCACCAAAATCGTTAGCATACTTAAACATGAAATGGAAAGGTACATCAATCAAGCTGTGAACAATCTTGTATAGGCTACACATATCAGAAACAATTCGTCTTAGTTCTAAACTTTCTAAACCTAGTATATTCAAACGATCATTATAGGGTAAGCCGGACAATCCTCTAATTCGTTTAGTAAATGACCGCTGAACACTTTCAATGGCTCTAATTTCACGTATGAAACGCGGATTCCAAACTTCAGTTGCATATTCCACGATAGGTCTTACATACACAATATACATTTTCTTCAGAAATTCTCTATTTCTACTTCGAAACACACGAAAAATTAAACCCGCTCTTTTGGCAGCTTTAGATCTTGTCTTTGCAACATGATTTGAGAAATCTAAACGCTCATCCATCACAACACCTAAATCAGTAACATTATTCACAACGGGGAGCTCAGCTCCATTCAATACATAGCCATGAGGTAAATAAAAGCTTTCCTTGCGTACACCATGAGGAAAAACACGAAGTACAGAGCACTTATTCACAGATATAGATAACTGCCATTGCAAACACCATCGCGCCACACTATCTATATCAGTTTGAATCTGCATCTGATCATGTATGTTACATATTTCCCTATAAAGTTTAGCGTCGTCAGCAAATAATTTTATACTAGAGTTAATAACGCAGTCAGGCAAATCGTTAATGAATATTAGAAACAGCAACGGGCCTAAAACAGAACCTTGCGGAACCCCACTTTTAACGTCTTCCCAATTTGAGTACGACGAAGCTAAGTTCACACGTTGTTTTCTATTAGACAAAAGTTGACTGATCCAATTCACAACTTTGGTTGGGAACCCATAAGATTTCAATTTGTTAATTAATTTCGAATGACATACAGTATCAAAAGCACGAGCCAAATCTAAGTAAACTATATCAACGCAGTTGCCTTTATCCAATATCTGTGCTATTTCAGTCAACGCTAATAACATCTGAGAAACTGTAGATTTTTTAGCTCGAAATCCGTGTTGTACAGCACATATGAGATTTTGTGTTTCTAAGTGATTCATCATCTGTCTTTTTAATATACCCTCCATTATTCTGCAGCACACTACTGTTAGGCTTATCGGACGATAGTTTTTCGGATCACTTCTGTTGCCTTTTTTAAAAACTGGACACACATTTGCAGTTTTCCACCTGCTTGGAATTTGACCGGTGGTATATGATTCAGTAAATATTTGAGATAAGGGAGATGCAATTTCGTGTGCTACTTTTTTGAGAAAAATAGGTGGTATCTCATCTGGCCCACTAGACCTTTTAAGGGGTAGCCGTTTAAGGGCAGAAAGTACAGTTTCTTCATCAAACAATACATCTTCCATTACATTTTCAGTCCGCAAGTTAAACGGAACATTTACATTATCGTCCTCAACAAACACAGATGTAAACGTACTGTTCAGTAAATTAGCCTTATCCCCACTATCTTCTAATACGACATTGTCTGGAGTTTTAAGCGTCGTTATTTCATCACGTCCATTTAAAGTGGTTTTAACGTACGAATAAAATTGCTTTAAATTCTGCCTATTTGCTAAGCCACTTTCAAATTTAACTTGGTCTGAATAAATCTCCTTCGAAAGCTCCTTATTATCTAACTTGTGAGTCGTCAGATCCTCAGCAAGTCTAGTTCGCTTAAATTTAGCCCAGCTCCTTCTCTTTTTATTGAGGAGACGTTTTGTTTTCCTAGATATTGGAAATGCAAATTTTTTGTTAAAAACACGATATGGAACCGATATTTTTTTCGACCCCCCCTCCCCCTTTTTTGTCAGACCCCCCTCCCTACTTTTTTCAAACCCCCACCCCCACTTTTTTCGCCAGCCACACCTATATATGTATGTATGCATAGGTAATACGTTCACGTTCGATGTATGATCTTTGACTTTTCTCTTAGTTCTTGTGCTTGACTATGACGACATCATATTCCAGTGAAATGGCTTCTCCGGAGGTGGAAATTGCTGGTGAAGCTTCTGGCAGCTTTTTTGCTGATATGAAAAGGTTCGCCTATTGTTAAATTTTGAGTGAGGGATTTTTGTTTATGTATATATATACGTAGCGTCTTAAACAGCAATATCCTGGCGGTATCTATTCCGTAAAATGCATTTTTGCATTGGTATTTAAATAATATATACGTAATGGATATTGATTGATTGATTATTTGTTGTAGTCGGCATGCGGATTTGAAAGCCATGCTTGATGGGACGAAGGACAATCTGAAATTAGAAGCTATGAAACGAATAATAACTGTAAGATCTTTTAGTTGTATAGAATTTGTAGCTGAGGTTATCCTATTTTGCTACTGGGCTGGCTTGCAATCTTTGTTAGTTAATATAGCCTAGATGCAAGGACGTTTGCAAGAAAGAAGGAAAGAATTTTTTGTGCCCCAAACCTGTCTCCATACACCTCTCCAGATATACGTAACGTTAAATATCACATTAAAATTTGTTGTGTTGTCCCGAAATTTATCGGTAGCTTCTGATTTCCGTGGATACTGCAGCGAGCTAAGTCGTGGTATCTGTGTTTGTTTGTTGTTTGTTGTTTGTTTGTTTGTTTGTTTGTTCTACATTTTTGTTACATTCTACATCTACAGTACTCTTAAATTTTTGCATTCAAAAACCTTGAGTTTTTGTTATTTTCTGTTATTAACAGCGCACGCTTTCACATTTTTATATATGTATTTATCGCAATTTTATGCTCATAATGTTTGTGCATCATTTTGTTTCAGATGATGGCAAAAGGAAAAGACGTTTCTGATTTGTTTCCGGCTGTTGTCAAAAATGTTGCTGCCAAAAATCATGAAGTACGTATATAAAAGTTTTCTTTGTATGCTTATTGCTTAGTCTTAAATTTAAAAGTGTAATTCTTTGAACATTCAGTTAAGTTGACGTGCAGCAAAAAGAAAGTGCAGTGAAAAGTGTAAAGAGAGTCCGTCCATGCATAAGGGAATTCCAGAATTTGAAACTTGGTAAGAAAACTATCCAGCAGAAGCACTGATGGAAAATGGTAATTTCTATTCCTTGAATATGTGCATGAAAATCTACGGGGAAACTTATCACTGTTCTGAAGCTTGCGACAACGGTACGCTGTAGAACTCTTATGTACGTATCGTTGAAAATAAGATCTCAAAAATGCATCTGAACATGTATATAGATTGGGGAAAATGTTCAAAAAATGTTATTACGATAGAGATGGCTTTGCGCAGTGTGAGTGTGATCTGGGCTTATTCTAGTGAAGTTCTCTTGGGGCACGCTTGGGGGCCCTCGGGGGGGCGAGTCATTTTTGGAGGGCTAAAATGTTTCTAAATGTTTCTAAAAACATTATTGATTTAGTGTAAAAATAGGCAAAAGCCGAGTAAAAATCTAAGGCGGCTTTTTTGAAAATTTTCCTTCTGAGCGATGTTTTTAGGGCTAAAGTTGATACCTAAAGAGGCACCCACTTCTTTAGGGGAACGGTCGTTTATGAGGAGGGTGCCCCCGCCCCCCTCCAGTAGAATAAGCCAATGTGATGGATTTTACAATACAACGTTATTATTCTTTTCAGCTGAAAAAACTGGTATATGTTTATCTGAGCCGCTATGCGGAAGAACAGCAAGACTTGGCACTGCTTTCCATCAGTACATTTCAGCGAGCTCTAAAAGTAATCTAGAAAATTCATCTCAATCTTAATGACGGCTAAAGACGGTTATGTTTATTCTATGTTTAACGTGATAGAATCTAATTTATGGTACATAAGATGCCAGGTAGACATTTTTTGAGTTTTTTTAGATTGTTGTTGTTGCTCAGTTTATGAGCACCAGTCTCTGATATGCAGTTGTGTTTCTCTATATTGGTAATTTTATATCATTTACCTCCTAGTTACAAACATAATTAAATTATTGGCAATGTCATGTCGACCTCCACAGAAGAAAATGTTTTCCAAGTTGCTTTTTAATTATATTTTCAGGATCCTAATCAGCTGATTCGTGCCAGTGCACTGCGCGTCTTGTCCAGCATTCGTGTACCCATGATTGTTCCCATCATGATGCTTGCCATAAAGGAGTCCATGCGTGACATGTCACCCTATGTGCGCAAGACTGCCGCACATGCCATTCCAAAGCTTTACTCGTTAGTGGTTCAGTTTTTTGTCAGTTAATTACATACTGAAGCTTAACTTGTTCCTATAAATTATTACATAGGATTTGTATTATAGGTCAGATTGCAGCAATTTGAATACGCTTGGATGGTATCTGCCTGCTGGGTTGTTTGTCTAAATTTATGATAACAAGCTTGCATGTATTGATTAATTTGATTTTGAGTAGGTTGTTTCTAATAAATATTTTTGTTTCCAGTTTTTTATAATTTCAGATTGGATCCAGACCAGAAAGATGAACTGATTTCGGTTATTGATCATTTGTTGGCTGACAGAACTACTGTAAGTTGGTTTTCAAAATGTGTGAGAAACTGGGTTGTTTTGCCGAGATTATTTTGCTATTACGAATTGGGCGTTAGTTTTCTATTTGGGTTCGGTTCGTCTTCTGAAAAGTCATGGTGGTATATACGTACAAGGCAGTCGCGGCTTGGATAACTAGAGTATTCATCTATATAACTCGTTAGCGTTATATAGATTAAACATTAAAGTTAGCTCTAACTTAACTTTTGACGTAAGAAGTTGGGCTAAGAAATTTGGCATTTTCTGGGTACCTTTCAAAAAGTGGGGGGAAAGGGCTGAAATAAGCTCAGCAGGTAAGTTGCTTTACTAATTATTTTCAAACTCTGTTTTTTATTTTCCAGTTGGTGGTGGGAAGTGCTGTCTATGCCTTTGAAGAGGTCTGCCCGGAGCGCATTGATCTGATTCATAATCACTATCGTAAACTGTGCACTCTGGTTGTGGATGTGGACGAATGGGGTCAGATCACTATACTCAACATGCTGACTCGCTACGCCCGTACACAGTTTGTGGATCCCAATGCTGGGGTAAATTTTTTGATACATATCATGTACACGCGTTTTTGAGAAACTTGTTTATTGGGAAACACGAACGAAAATGGAAGAGGTGTCAAAGAAACTAGGCACCTCTCACATTTGCGTTCGCCTTAGCCATTCACCCTTCCAATTTTGAGCATGAATTCTAGAGCGGAAGACGGCCAATTTCCTGTTTTTAGTGGTTAACGTTTTTTGTTAAAAAATTAAATTTGTTTAATTTTTAGGATGATGACGATGACAAATTGGCGGACGCCAATTTCTATAGCTCTGAGGACGAGGAGAACAGTGAGGCCGACAGTGATGAGAGTGGAGAGCGGAAGAAACGCTCCGCCAATAAAAAACAACGCCCAAAACCGGAGAAAGTAGAAGTGGATCCGGATTTGCGAAATCTGCTGAAGGCTGTCAAGCCTCTGTTTCAGAGCCGAAATGCGGCCGTACGTGGTGGTTGTAAAATGTTTGTGATGGGGCGTTAGACGGAATGAACACTGGTGTAACATTGGATGAAGGAAATTAGTTAAAAGTTATCAGATTAACAGGAATCTCCTAACGATCATAAGTGATGATGTTAATAACCGATTTGCTTACCATTGCCAGAAAACTGTGGAATAGTCCCAGTTTCAGGATTCATATTAGTTTTAGTGTTAGGATTAGCTTTAGTATAAAATTTGTATGAAACTGCATTTGCCTTCAATTGTAGTCGGTTTGGTTTGTTCGGTGCATTGTGTATTTAGTTTTTTTGCATTTTTTCTTTCAGGTCGTTCTGGCCGTGGCACAGCTCTACTACTATCTGGCACCCAAGACCGAGATTAGCCTGATTGCTCGGGCTTTGATTCGACTGTTGCGAAGTCATCGTGAGGTTCAGTCGGTGGTCTTGACTAACATTGCCACAATATCGGCACATCGGCGGGTACAGTATCTTATTAGCAAAGTAAAGTGGTATGCTTCCCCCCCTAAGCCCAAATTCACATGTTTCTCCCTTATCCCACACTCGCTGTTTTGCTGCCGGGCGTAGATGCAGTATGTTTTTTCTGCTGTAGGAAATTCTTTTCTAGAGTGCGTAGATGTTTTTTTAGTTCTTATATACATACATAATTTTTTTGAGAAGTTTGTTCTTTTGAAGGCTGACTTTTTAATCTATTGTGGACTTGGTTTCCATATGATTATTTATAGAAATTTAACAATTTGTCCTTTAAAATTGTCAGCTTTTGCTCTTTTTTATAGTATAGTATTTGGCTTTTTGGCTTAGAAGGCTTTAGACTAGCTATATTGCTAAATCTCACCCATTGCACAAATAGCACAGGGATGTGTCTAGAATAGTGGACTTCGTTCATAGTTGATGGAGAGATGTGACCCTTTTTCGTGTTTGTCACTTTGGCTGTGGTGGTTTTTATCTGGCGTTTGGTGTTTTTTTGCATGTTTTTGTGATGTTGAAATGACGAAGAAAATTTTTTGGTCCAAAAAAACAGCAAAGTGAGTTCTGTTTTTTGCACAGGTAGCCGGGGTTGTTTACTGGGGGGGGGGGCTGGGGGCGCCCCCCCCCCCCCGACCCTTCCCCCCCCCCTTGCAGATCTTGCAGATCTGGCCATTGCAGACTGTTAAACTCTTTCGGAACCGACTTGACCCGGGCATTGCGGATGCGTGCCCAAACAGCGGCACCACCCCCCCCCCCCATGACACCTTCACCATTCAACTGCCCAGCCTTTCCTAGTGACCTCACTACTGAAGTTCTTTGGACTCATCCCATCGAGGTCGCTCAAGTGATGGGCCTGCTCTTGTCGAACTGAACGCGGCTTCCGGAGAGGGCAACAACAACAACAACCCTTCCCCCCCACTCGTTCCCCTCCCCACTTTTTTGGACTTCCCTCCCCCCGCTCACCCTAAGGTGCCCAGAAAATGCCAAATTTTTAGGATTTTTGGTTAAAATTTTCAAAAATTTTCTGGCTTCGCCGAAAATTTTTGGTCAAAAATCGTCTTTTTTGGTACTAAAACTTAATTGAGCACTTTTAAGCTTAGTTATAGCAGTATATGTGGAAAACAGGCTATTTATACTGTATTTTTAGCATTTTTAGCCCACTTTATTCCCCCTTTTGGACCTCCCCCACTCTCCCCCTCCCTCCCCCACTTATTTTTGCCTAGAAAACTCCCAGTGTCGTTAGGTAGTTGTGTACTTCTGCTTTGCCGATTGCCAGCCAGATTTTGATTTAAGGGTGACATAATTATCACCACCTAATTCGATCCTCAAGAGCGATCCTAGCCATTGTTGGAGTGACGTTGTTTCTGTGGTAACCAACCAGAATGGCTCCATCGCACACGAAAGAAAACACTTTGTCAAATTTGAAAAATAAACTGCTACCAGTACTACTAGACCTGACCTTTGATGTTGTTCTGCATGCCACTTTTACTTTGGGTTTTAACATTAATTAATTGGTGTTTAATATTTTTGTTGAAGTTGCTTTATAATTGTTGTAAATATGGTTTAGAAGGGCCAGGGCGTAACGTAAGCGTATGTAACATAGCTGGTCATTCTCAATTTTACTAATGGGGTTTCTCTGTCTTACAAGATTTTTGTTCTGTAGCTGTTGGTTTGGTGTTAACTTATCGACCTTTACTTTTTCGAGTCGATGCGTGTAGTTAAAACTCTGTACTCTGTCAGATTGCGGCCAGAAAAGAAGCTAGCAACTGTCTAGTCAGGGGTATATCCAGGGAGGGGGGTTCCAGGGGATCCGTCCCTGCCTGTTCGGAAATTTTTCGAATATTGTAGCGCAAATTTGGCCATTTTTTTGGAGATTAGGTCCGGACTACCCCCACTCCCTTTCGGGTTGGACCCGTCCTTTTTTTAAATCCTGGATACGCCCCTCAATTGCAGTGTGTGTTGCCCTGCCTCAGAGACTTATCGAGGATTTTGACCAGGAACGGAACCCAGGGGTAATCCAGGCTTTTGAAAAGGGGCAAAGTTTTTAATAAAAAATGCCAAAATTTACCTTGGAACGAAATTTCTTCGGATCCCAAAAATGGAGGGATGGAACCATACCTGAACGGGAGGTCAAATTTGACTGACCCTTGTGGAAGCAAATTTGGATACCCCTTGTGAGAGCGATTTTTCTTAAGTGTACTTTTAAAAGCGATTTTTAAGCGTTTTTTGTCGTTTTCTGATGAAAAATAGCGATTTTTTAGCTAAAACAACGTTTTCCGGACGTTTTTTAGCATAACGTGATTTTTAATGAAAAACTCCGGCGACGCCGGAAAATTTTTGGAGAATTTGGTCGTAAAACTTATTTTTTGGCCAATTTTCTTACCCCTTGTGGGAGCAATTTTGCGACCCCTTGTGGACGACTTCGCTGAGGGGGGGGGGAAATTCCCCCCTTCCCCCCCCCCCCTTGTCCACCTGTGGATGGAACGAGGACTGCAAAATTTTAGTCTGCAAAACTGTTACTCTGGTACACTCTGAGTGTCGGTGCTTTTTCTGACAATAATTGAAAGCTAATAATGTCTGGATTATTTTGGTCGGAACCCGAAGCCCAGAACTCTCAATACATTTTGCATGGGATAGGACGTCATCTTCAGATTAGACACCTTTCTCGAGCTGTACCAAGGGGTGGCGTACTTCCACATCATTTTCCTGTAAAATACCCCACGTTAGCTTAAGACTCTGTGCGTGTTTTTGTGTACGTATATACTTTATTTCAAGTAATTTTTGTTGCAGAACATGTTCGAACCATTTCTGAAAAGCTTTTTTGTTCGCTCCAGCGATGCTACTCACATTAAACTGCTGAAGGTATGATCTTTTATTCTAGTTATCAGATGGAACTTTGCGGTTTTTTCACTGATGTTTCACGGTTTCTATTGTATTAGGATTTTTCTTGTTGACAATAGCTTCTTGTCGATGGCATTGGCTGTTTGAATGCCTTGTGGTTTTGTTAATTTGTTCAAAGAAATTTTAATAGTGTGGTAATTTTATAGCGTCAACTGAACCAAGCCATTTTTTACAACAAATCTTTTTCGATTGAAAAAATCGAATAAGATATGCTTTCTATCGATTTTTTTCATTTAAATTTGATTGTCAGAACATGTTTACTGATGCTTACTATTAATTCCTTCATTGCTATTTTTGGTCTCTATTCTGTGATACGCGATTTACTTCGTCTTTTTTCTGTTTATAGCTGGAAATTTTGACAAATCTGGCAACCCAGTCCAACATTTCAGTAATCCTGAGAGAATTTCAGGTACCGTACACGCAGCAGAACAGTCATGTTTCCAGTGTGCTTTTATCGTCTTAGTTTAACCATTGTTGTAAATAATTGCACCATTAGTATTTAATTTATTAATTGACGCCATATTAATTAATTACATGTCTTGAGACAATACATCATGCTCTGAAGATGATCGATTTCGCGTTTTCGGTATTTTCAGGAAATATGTCATGACGAACCTATTCGTATTTTCTGAAGTTTTTAAAATTATTTTTTACAGTATTTTACATAATATACTTTTTGCTATTTCAGACGTACGTTTCCACTCATGACAAGGAATTTGCCGCTGCAACCATTGATGCTATTGGCCGCTGTGCCTCCAACATTAAAGAGGTGACAGACGTTTGTCTGTCGGGATTGGTCAATTTGATGTCCTTTAAAAATGGCAAGTCTTAGCTCTCACTGTTAGCTCTTCTGTCTTACATGGATACTCTTTTCTGACTTAGATTATTGCTATTTTTTATTAAATGATGTAGGAAATTTGTACGTGTAACTGGCGTATTGCACTTTTATCGTACGTTGTGTTTTGGTCGCAAAGTCTCCATAGGCCTTTCTGAAGGCTTTTGTGATAGAGAAATAATGAAAAACAAAATGTCTGTCCGAACCAGGGACAGCCCATGGGCATTGGGCTCCGCTATTGCTCATTTTCTTACGAAAGACTGAGCGAGTCAAAGCTAACCAGCCCTATGTTCGTAATTATGTAGGGGCGCGATAGCGCCCCTACATAATATGGGTAAAAAGGCGTCTGCGCGGCCCCCTGGAGACCGTGTTGGCCTGGTGCCAGCTAATTAGAGGTCCGGGAGTGGTAAAAAAGTTACCATCGTAAACAACTCGAGTAGTACTACAAGTACCACCATACTTTTGGTTCGAATTCGAAACTTCGAATTTTTGCACTAGGCGATAGTTACCGTGCGTTTGTTTTTTTTTCTCGGTGAATAACGCTTATTGGAAATGCATTTTACGGCTAAGTGTTGGAACGATGTGGGCATTTTGGCACCTTACTACTATTATATGTTGGTAGACAGGATCCCCCCATGCTACCTTTTTTTGGTCATTTTGGCACCTGGCCAATTTTGGCTCTGTGCCAAGGTCCCAAAGTCGGACTTTCGCTATTTTTCGCAAATTTTGGTCACACTTTTCTAGAACTGGGTAGAAGCTGGAGAGGTCTAGTATCTTTTGTTGTAAACTACCAGTAGGGGTGCATAAAGTAACGAGGGGGATTTTTTAATTTTGCTCCCTAGCTTTCAGGAGATGGGCCCAAACTTTGCATTTTTTTGGCCTGTTTGGGCGAAAAGTTTCTAAGTCCCACTTTTACTAGAAATGGCCTAGAAGTCACTAAAAATGGCGTTTTTCGGCCTCGGGGTGGTCCCCATATATAGTAAATCGGGGTCGCTGAAAACGATGAGCATACTGCCGATACCGCCCGAAGTGACCACTGGTCAGCATGGCTCCCGTGGTTCCTCGCCCAGGGTCAAAGTTGGGAAAACTCACTCTAAACAGCGATTTTCGGCGTTTTGGTCGGGGGCATATATAGTAAATCGACTACGCTCGTTTCAATGGGCATATCGCCGAAGCCGACGGAAGTGACCAGTGGTCACTACGGCCTTGGGGCCTATTGACCACTGGTCAAACGGCCTAAAACGGCGTTTTTCGCCGTTTTGTTCGGGGGCATATATAGTAAATCGACTACGCTCGTTTCAATGGGCATATCACCGAAACCGACGGAAGTGACCAGTGGTCACTACGGCCTATGGGGCCTATTGACCACTGGTCAAACGGCCTAAAACGGCGTTTTTCGGCGTTTTGGTTGGGGGCATATATAGTAAATCGACTACGCTCGTTTCAATGGGCATATTGCCGAAATCGGGGGAAGTGACCAGTGGTCACTACGGTCTATTGGGCGTACTGACCACTGGTCAAACGGCCTAAAACACTTTTTTCGGCCCTATGGCGGTATCCATATAGTGAATCCGTGTCGCTGAACACGACGAGCATACTGTCGAACTCTTTGTGGAGGTGAAAAACTTTCATTCTCATACACCCACAAACAGAGTTTGCAGCGGCCGAAGCTTGGGGCGGAGGTAAGAATTCAGTGGTACTGTATATTTATATAATCAGTTTTCTGCTCTACCTGCGGCAGTGTTCAAGCTCCTTTGTATCCATTACGGCATTGCTGGAAAGGGATCCTTTAAAATGACAGAAGGACAAGAAATAAAAATGCTCCTCTGGAGCATGAAAAAAGTAATATGGGTGATGGTGAGGTTGCCAAATCAAGAAAGGACTAGTCTTAAAAAGGCTTAATATGGGGCTAGGTTCAAAAATAGAAGAGGACTAGGTTGCGAGCGAATTAATATGGGCACAGCTTCGCCGAACAACCCATATTCGCGGGATTTCACGTTCCGTCTTAGCGTAGAACTATCAATGTCAGTCAATAAAAAATTTAAGCAGTTGAATACTCATTGAATATAGCTGTTTGCATGCACTGTTAGACTAGCTAGGAATATATACTTAAATTATCATCATTTTGTTGTGTTGAATTACGGCTGGCTCTACTACTAGAAGAGATCTAAGGATATGATGCTAAAGCTATTGGTCCAAGTCAGGAGGAAATAGAAGATCGTCGGAGAGTCCTAAATTATTCTTGACTATAAATTTTCCGTATAAATGGATACGTAAAATGCGCTGGTTAGTATAACGCACTTACCGAAGAAAACGTTTGCTAAAATAAAAGTTCGAATAAAGCTCGAACACATACCGTAGCTGTAGGTTATTTATGAACTATAAACTAAATGTATCGTGGATATGCAAAATAATTTACATTTACAAACCGCGAATATGGGTTGTTCGGCGAAGCTGTGCCCATATTAATTCGCTCGCAACC
>JASAND010024362.1:0-41576 GCA_030248195.1 Trissonchulus latispiculum
GAATATGGGTTGTTCAGCGAAGCTGGTCCATATTAGTGCGCTTTTAACCTAGTCCTCCTGGTATTTTACAACCTGCCACTCCCATATTAACTTTTTAAAACCTAGACCTCTGTCCTCTTAAAACCCAGTGTCACCCATAGTGAATTTTTCATTCTCCATCTGAGCATTTTTATTCTTTTATATATATATATATATATATATATATATATATATGGGGCAATACTGACTATACTGACTGACTGGTTAAACAGTACACATATCGGGGTCGTTCAAATGCTATATGATTTTCCGTCTCTGTGCGTAATTTTTCGGTACTGGCCCGCCAAAGTTGGTGAATTTTGGGTCGAACTTTGAACTTCATTTTTTCGCTTATTTTGGTACATGGGTGGCTCAAATTTTGCATACAAAGGTTTTTAGGGACGGAGAATCGATTCCCGCTAAAAGTTTTGCTGCCCGAGTAACCCAAAACTGGTTCCACTTGACCGTCTGAGGGGGTCAGGTCGGTAACCGCTCCCTGGAGGTCCATAGTAGGCTTTGCTTAGCCTCTCCAAACTTTGTCTATGGGGGTTGTCTGGTGCGCCCAGCTCATTCTCGGTGTCCGTTTTGCCGTCCAACCCACCCGTCTTGCTGTGCTGGTTCCACTTTGCCGTCTGGAGGGTCCGGTCGGTACCGACTTCCGGGAACATCATATAGGACTAGCCTCTCAAAGCTTTGTCTATAGGAGTTTTCTGGTGCGCCCAGCTCATTCCTGGCATCCGTTTTGCCATCGGACCCACCCATCTTGCAGTGCTGGTTCCACTTTGCCATCTGGAGGGTCAGGTCGGTGGGAGGTCATGTGGTCAAAAATGAAATTTTTCAAAAGTGGTCAAATTTCGTACAAATAAACCTAAAGCGAGCTGTTTGTCATAGAACTGCATGCTCAAAGTGGCTGAAGTGCGTTAGGGTGGGGTGGGGACTTGGTGATTTTGGGTAAACTGAATTTTTCAAAAGTGGTCAAATTTCGTACCAAATGAAAGCCCTGAGCGAGCTGAGCAACTTTTGTCATAGAACTGCATGCTCAAAGTGGCTGTAGAGTGCTGTGGTGTGGTGGGGACTTGGTGATTTTGGGTAAAAATTAAAATTTTTCCAAAATGGTCAAATTTGGTATCAAATGAAAGCCCTGAGCGAGCTGAGCAACTTTTGTCATAGAACTGCATGCTCAAAGTGGCTGTAGAGTGCTGTGGTGGGGTGGGGACTTAGGTGATTTTGGGTCAAAACTAAGATTTTCCAAAAGTGGTCAAATTTGGTATATATACGTATGTATATCAAATGAAAGCCCTAAGCGAGCTGAGCAACTTTTGTCATACAGCTGCGTACCCAAAGTGGCTGTAGAGTGTAAGCGGTACGAGCTTGTGGTTGGCGTGCTTGTACTGTTGAAAGATATCTATACATACCTTCAGGAGCATACATATATATACAAAATAATAGAAAACAAGAACAAAAAGTGCTCTTTCGTCGCATGTAAAATACATATGAGTCTTCGTAGGCAGGTTGTGCATAAGCAAAAGTAGCCTGTAAAATACATATTAGTTCCGTAGGGAGGTTGTAAATTAAGGAAAACAAGTTGCAACCGCTTAACATATGAGCATGTCCTACAACGAGGCTCATATTGGCGTCACAGTGCATTCCACATTAAAGCCTCATTAAAAAACCTCAGCTTCATCCACATTACGGAAAAATGAATAGACGTTGTGGTCCAGAAGAAATGGACTGAAGTGAACTACGACTGCTCAAGCTGAACTGTACATGCAACCTGATGTTTCCTGAAACAATATGGCACACCTAATATTTCGCGATACGCTGTGGTACACGGTACACCTAATGCATTCTCGAAACACTTTCACATTATACACACTCAGAATGCGTTCCCACTTGGCTCTGAGTCAGGGCGCCTCATGGCGTACCGTATTGAGCATATGCACACTATAATGACTGATTAACAAGCTAAGTGAAGGACAATTTGTAATGAAAAGGTTTATGCAGTTTGTACTTATATAAAAGTAAAATATATATCTGCAAATTATTCGTATTATGACACGCCAATATGAGCCTCGTTGTAGGACAGGCTCATGTTAAGCGGCTGCAACTTGTTTTCCTTAATTTACAACCTCCCAACTGAACTCATATGTATTTTACAGGCTAGTTTTTGCTTATGTACAACCTGCCTACGAAGACTCATATGTATTTTACATGCAACGAAGGAGCACTTTTTGTTCTTGAAAAATATTTATTTCAGAGCACCTATATATCCTTATGGTATTATGTAACGATGGGACTGCCAGAGCGTACTATCATTGTTCGAAACGTTTGCTTGCAAACAGATTCTGTCGTTACTGGGTGGAATTGTAAAAACCTTGTGGCTTGTGATGTCGGAACTTCGTTCACCGGTGGCGTGGGATTGAAAAGTTCTGAGAGGCTGTCCGTTGTGAGGCAAGAGCCCGTTTGTGCTCCTGATTTTCCCTCTTCTTCTTTTGGCAGGAGAAATCACCATCTGCCATTGGCTGCAGATACAGGAAATGCTCATGACAGTTCGTCTACTTGTCTCAGAGATTTTCGTTTACCTAGCCAGCTAACTGAGTTCTGTTGGAATGTGCTACTGACAACCAATACTTCTCGTGGTTTTACTAATGCGACTGATGAACAGCAGCATAGTGATTTGCAAGGATGCAGTCACCGCATAGAACCTGTTATTATCTAGTTTGTATATACTATTATGAAATGTTTGCGTATTAAACTTCGTTTTTGCCGTTCGTAAAGATAGCGTGCACACAAATTGTGTTTCATAAGTGCTGCAGCGTTTTACAGATTTGCATGTATGGGGTCCATCTGATACAGGCAACAGATTTAAAATTCAGTGATTAAAAGTAGCTACACAAAAACTGAAACGAAGCTTGGTAAGAATATTATAGGTTATGGAAATTGCAATTTATTAAGGTGGTAGTACCACTAACAGGATTTTCTACATAGTCTTGGCGTCGATGAAGCAATCATGACAAAAGTTAAGGAGAAACAAGTTTACTTGGCAGCATAGGTGTAATTGGGGGGGCCGGGGCAGTGGCGGATCCAAGATTTCGAAAAGGGAGGGGCCCTCCAAAATATGTGGGGGGGGGCAAATGGTTCCACTAAACTAATTTCGGAACTTTTCCGGGGGGGGGGGGGGGTTCCTCAACAGAATTTCGCACCACTGTTGAGCATAGGTGTACCACCTGTTTGGGTTGGGGGGGGGGGTAGCAGGTCCAAATTTGGCTCGGGGGACCCCACCAAAATCCGAAAATTGGGGGGGACCCCCCCTAAACTGTACCCAAGTTTTTTAGCTAAAAAATGTTCCTTTTTCGATGTACAGTACATTAAACGTACTCAAAAGCTTCTGCCAATAGTTTTCGTATGCGAAAACAGTGCTTGAAAATTGACAAATTTGTGCTAAAATATGCTTAAATTAGCGCAGATTCTGGTTTATAATTGCGTATATTACCTTTTAATTGCTATAAATAACCATCTTTAGCTGTTTATAGCTGATTTACATCCATTTTTTCGAATTTTTTTCAAAAAGCTTCAGAAATTGCAAAAAAAATTTTTCAAAAATTTTGCATTTTTTTACTTGGTTTGGACCCAGTTTTAGGGGGGGAGGGGGGTTTGAGCTCGGCTTGGGGGGGAGTAGTTGAAGCCGGTTAGGGGGGAGGGGGGGTCTGGCCTCTCCGTGGGGGGGTCTCACAGGGGGTAAACTGTAGCCTGGTTCACCTATGCTGTTGAGTTGAATGTTGCCCCTCTTAGTCGCTGATTTCAAACATCTAATTGTTATAAAAACGTATACATTGTATATATATATATAACAAATCAAAAATTTCAGAGGTTTTTGGGCAATATTTCGGAGACGCCCCCTCCTTCCGTCTGCCTCCCCCCCAGATTTTTTGCCCAGTCAAACCACACCTATGTCTCTTACTCTTTTTATGGAAGCAATTGTGCTAAAAAGTATATATTGTAGCTTTGAAAGTTACAGTCTAGGGGGGTTTGGGGGGGGTAACCCCCCCAGCCATTTTTCCAAACCCCCCCCCAGAAATTTTTGGGGGCCCCCGGCCCCCCCCCCCAACTGGGGGGGGGGGGGGTAGTCGCGCCGAAGGCGCGAAAATTGGCCAAAAATTGGGCATTTTTAGGGCAAATTTTGCAAAATTTTTCAAACAAAGTCAAAATTTTTGGCTTAACGTGTTTATTATCGCGAGAAATACACGTTTATAACGGTTTTATGGACTTCTAGACTCAATATTGACCTTATTCTGGACTCAGAAACATGTTGGCACTCAAGTTTTCGAGTTTAAAAACACTGTCTAATGTTAAAATTACTTTATGATTTCATGTTTTTCGGCAACAGCAAAAGCTGAAAATGCGATTTTTGGCATAAAGATGGAAAATTTTTTTGGGGAAGGTTTGGGGGGGGGTCGTGGGGGGGGGTTGGGGGGTCTAAAAAGGGGGCCCCCAAAATTCCGGGGGAGGGGGCCCCCCCAAACCAAATCCCCGTTACACCTATGCTTGGCATACCATCTTTACACCAAGTCACCTCCATCACTTTGGCTCCCCAAATGCGTGAACAAACGATTGAATAGTACCGATCGTTTGGTCACGTTTGATCACGTTTGTTTCACGCTAAAGTTTCGTTTGTTCCGGGCTAAGTAAAGAGAAATTTTCAAAACATTGCACCTAAGAGCTAACTTTATGCTAGCCCCCCCCAAATTAATGTTTTGAAAAACTATTAATGTCAGTAGAAAGCTGACGTCTGTTCACATAAATTTCGTTTGGTCACAAGTATTTCTAAAGGAAGCGTGAGAAATTAATTTTTTAATTTCAGTATTTTCACCAGAAAATGGCTTTGCAGACATGAATGGACTGGGTTGGGTTCGGGCCTTTGCAGAGGTGTAAGGCGGGGTGGGGTTGGAGGGGGGACGTCCCCCCCAACAGGGGAGGGCCGGGCCGGGCCGGTAGTCTCAAACTCACCTCACCTCAAGGATAACCTATGCTCATTTCCCTTTTTTTATGGAAATACCTTACTGCTGACCAATATTTTGGAATCATTACCATTCTAGTGTGTATTCGCACTGTATCGTGCTTAGTTGCAATATTTGGACTCTAAGCACCATACAAGTGTACGTACACGCGTATCTTTGAACTGCATTTTACAGAAATTGCTTTCGACTGGCAGTCCACAGGAACTTGGGTATGTATTGCATTTTTTATAACTGTTATGCGTTATACCTGTTTTTACATATAAGATACTTGCTCTCTATGGTGGTATGGTGCGACACGGGATAATTTAAGAGCAACCTAAACTATTTTATTTTAACTAGTTTTCGCTAAACTTTTTAATCTTAAAATTTCAAGTTTCCAAGGCAGACTATTTAAAATTACAGCAGCTCAACATCCAAGGCAGACTATTTAAAATTAAAGCAGCTCGACAATTCAACATTACTTGAGATCAAAATTACTCCAACTGCCATTTCTGCACATACACACACATATGCATAATATACGTACGTATATCCGTTAATGTTTGAATGGAGGGGTCCCTTTATAATTTTCTCATTAATAATAGCGGAACATTGTATTTTTAATTAAAAAATTCCATTTTTTTAAATAAGTACTTTGATACCTTGACGTTGCCCACCAAGCATTGAGAAGCTCCCCTTCCCTACCTCAACTAACATCATCACAAAGAGTGCTCTTATGCGCAGTACAAGAGAAGGGATGGCACAATTTTGTCAACACGCCGTGGCTTCATAATTGATGATAGCAAATCGTCGATCATGTCCCAATTGCCGTCAGGACGTCGGCAATAGGTATTAAAGTGACCAATGCCACTGCGAGTTTCAGGGGCACGAAAATTTATCACACCTCTCAAATGCAGTGTGACACCATGCAGGGTAATGACGGTCGGAATATCGGGTAGACTCCACTCTTTATTACCAGAGTGGTGGTTGAAATCGATAAAGTCAATTAGAACGCACTGTCCAAAACGCACTGTGCTAGTCACATCGCCATTGCAAAGTGTGTTTATTTTGGAAAGTGTGACGTCCCTGACAGCCCATTCAGGTGGAGTGGTTGGAGGTCCCATGATGGGGCATAAGGGTTCATGGCATTTTCTTGGCAATTTAGGTGGTGCATTACCGCTTTCCACCGCTTCTGCAAGGGCCTGCATTCCTTCGGAAAATACAGGCTGAATGGCACATCGAGCCAAGGGAAACGTCGAAGTTGTGTCGGATTTAGGGCAAAAGGGAGACGAGCAGACGCGATGCTCTGTAACAGAGCCTAAAGGCTGCAGGACTCTCTGAGCGAGATGACCAACTCCTAATTCACAGTGGACCTGGCTTACATTGGATGGTAAATTCTCCACGCGACGATACTCAGCCTACAACGAAAGAAGCAATGAACGACGTAGCTTATACTGCGCCGCATTGATTCCACTTGTGGCAATGTATGTATGTATGTATGTTAATTTATTTTCCAACCAATCAACACAGAAAATTACATAAACAACCGAATACATTAATCAACATAAACTTATGATGGAAAGCTTACAAATTAGTAAAAAAATAACATTATGGTTGGGAGGGGGCGGGGTGGGCCGTTTGACCGACTTCTAATCCCCGGCCCCTCAAATACGATGCAAAAGATATTCTGGCAAGGCGACTTTTAAATTCTATAACATTTAAAGCATTGACAATAGTTTCATCAAGAGCATTCCAGATACTAACAATTCTATTACTGAAAAAATACTTTCTAATATCAGTGTTACTTCTTTTAACAGACAATTTATAAGCATGCCCTCATAAGAGCTGACTATATTCGAAAAAATCATTGAATCTAAGATCAACTTGACCATGAACGATTTTATGTCATAATTAAATCTTTTATAATACGACGTTCCTCCAACGAGGTTAAGCAAAGCTTTTTCAAACGTTCAGTGTATGATAAACTGCCCATACCAGGTAATCTTTTTGTAAATGATCGTTGAACACGTTCGATTAAATCAATGTCTTTTAAATAATGAGGTGACCAAACCTCGGATAATTTGATATCTAAATAATCCAAAGTGGAACATATATCATTGATATAAGCTAGAAAAAGCAATGGTCCGAGTATACTTCCTTGAGGAACCCCAGAAGTTACACTTTCAAGATATGATTTAGAACCACTAACTTCAACAAACTGCTTTCTTTCGCAGAGGTAATCTTTGATCCAAGACAATAATTTTCCATTTACTCCTAAAGATCTTAAAATTTGCAGTAACTTTTGATGAGAGACCGTATCAAAAGCTTTTGCTATATCAAGAAAAATTACATCAATATTAAACTTTTCGTCAATAGCTTTTGTCCAAATATTGTGGGTATCCAGGAGCTGAGTAATTGTTGACCGGCCTTTTCTGAAACCAAATTGACTTGAGTGCAATAAATTATTTGATTCAAAATGGTCTTTCATACATTCAGCTACAAAAGATTCCATAGTCTTGCCACAGCCACATAATAAACTAATAGGCCGATAATTCTCAAAACTTGTTTTTAGTCCTTTTTTATGAATCGGCACAATTTTGACTAATTTCAATTCTGAAGGGATCTTACCCTCTTGAAATGATTTGGAAAAAATATACGATAAAGGTTTCGCTAATTCGTCAGCAAGTTTGCATAAAATAATTGAGGACTAGCAGGACAATGTTCTGGACTAGCTGACAAAAGAAGACTGTTAGACTTAGCATTTCGAAGGACGTGCTCATCATAAAGAGAAGGTGGCTCAGGCTCACCCAGGAGCATTTCAGAGCAGGCGGTTTTTCTTCTCCAAGGTGAAGCTTTCCCGTTGGCTGAAGCATTCATTTCATCAACAACATTCTTTCTTTCGGAACCTATCAGGGGTCGTTTGGAAAGTCCCGAATGCGGATGCAGAAGCTCGCCAAGCACACTACAGTAAAGTTCAAGCCCACTTCCTTCGGGAGGTTCAAAATAACTAAGCCCGTTTAACTGGAGACCACATTCCCGGCAAGTTGAGGAAAACTTCAGAAAAACGGTTCCATTGGTATAAACCTTGGCTCGTTTAAAAATCCAGGTACAATATATATATATATATATATATATATACATACGTACGTATATAATTATAAATTATATTATTAAAACATTAGGATGACCATACATACCATACTTAAAATGCTTTAAGGATGATCCATGAATAAATTCAACAACTGCTGTCGTTATTATTGTCGTAGTTGTTGCCCAGGGATATGTATGCGTATAAATTCTCGAGGAAACATTTTGCCAACACGACAGATAAAGGTTACTATATGTGAATTTAAATTTAACACATGGTAACTCTAATAATTCGTACGGCAAAAAACCAGGTACGTGTGCTTCTAATATTTATCGTATCGTCGTATGTATACGTATGCATGACCATGAGAATGCATAATATGCAAAAACATGTTTTTGACATGTAAAAATGTTTTGAACAGCTGAAAACGTATAAAAATATGTTTTAGAGTGGATGAAAGCAGGTAAACAGCAAACGCCAATTTTGAATTTTGATGACTGTTTGATTTTAACGGAATGCTCACTGGAAAGTATATAGCTAAAAATATTCGGGTACAGTTTAAGGGGGTCCTCCCCCCAAAATTTCGGAAAGGGTTAGGCCCCAGGCTTATTCTAGGGATTTTTCTTCGGGGGGGGGGTCTTGGGTGGCCCAAAGTCCGAGGGACATGTTTCTGAGTCCAGAATAAGGTCAATATTGAGCTAGAAGTCCAAACACCGTTATAAACGTGTATTTCTCGCGATAATAAACACGTTAAGCCAGAAATTTGGACTTTTTTAAAAAATTTTGCCAAATTTACCCTAAAAATGCCCAGTTTGGCCAATTTTCGCGCCCTTGGCGCGACTACCCCCCCCCCCAGTTGTTTGTCAATGCCTTGTTTTGGCGAAAAAGCTTTGTTAAAATTTAAAATAAGGATCGAAGTCCCTTAATTTTACGTTTTTAGGCAGGCCGTTTTTTACGTTTTTGTATTTTCTGAGGTCCGAATTGAGGGGGGGGGCGCCCCCATCACTTTTCCGGGGTCGACCACCATATTTCCAAAGTTGCTCTCCCCCCAACCAGAATTTCTAGGGAAACTATGCCCCAACCAAAATATCCGGTGAAACATGCTATGCCTCCCATACATTTAGGTGTAGTGTAACGGAGATTTGGGGTGGGGAGGCTCCCCCCAACATTTTCTAGGGGGCCCCCTCCCTCGCGACCCTCCCAACCCCAAGTTTCCAAGCATAGGTGTGGCTGTGCAAAAAATCTGGGGGGGGGGTCCGACGGAGGATGGGGGTGTCGGCCAAAATTGCCCAAAAAACCATATGTGTAATTGGGGGGGTCACCCCTCCCCAGCCATTTTTACAAACCAACAAATTTTTGGTGGGGGGGCGCGAAAAATTGGCCAAAAATTAGGTATATATTTTTAGGGCAAATTCTGCAAAATTTTTCAAAAAAGTCCAAGTTTTTGGCTTAAAGTGTTTATTATTGCGAGAATGGACTTTTTATGGGCTTTCTGGCTCAATATTGACCTATTTTAGACTTAGAAACATGTTGGCAATCAAGTTTTCGAGTTTAAAACCCCTGTCTCATGTCAAAATTATTTCATAGTCGAATGTTTTTTGGCATTAGCAATGGCTGAAAATGCTATTTTTGACATAAAAATAGAAAATTTTTTGGGGAAGGTTTTGGGGGTTGTCGTGGGGGGGGGGGGGGGGGGTTTGGGGGGGGGGTCTGGGGGCCCCAAAAAATCCGGGGGAGGGGGACCCCAACCCAAATCCCCGTTACACCTATGACAAAAACGGCACTTATTTAGATGGGGCTGGCAGCGATTATTTCACCTTGGTCCCTCTTATGGTTCAAAAAAATTTTTGCCTCCAATTTGGCTGAGAAGTTGTCCAGGCAGTAGGTCGCTGATTTCAAAAATCGGGATAAGAGAATCGATCAATCAAAATCGATCAAAACTATTTGTCACCAATTTTCGCGAAAAGTCGCCTATAGGGAATTCAGGGGTGCTGATTCCGTATCTGCAGTCAAAGTTTCGATCCGAGCTGCCAAAAGTCAAGTTACTAGCGAGAATTTTAAAAAACGAAGAAAATAGATTTTTGAGGGCAAACGATCGATTTTCATGAACTTTCGACTGCAGATTCGGAACGGAATCGATGCCCCCGAACAGGAGACAAAAATATTTCGATCGATCGATTCTACTGATCTATCGATTGATCGGATCCATCTGTCAATCTGATTTTTGAAATTAGCGACATCGATTTACCCCAGAGGCAACTTCTCAACCAAATCGGAGACTCAACAATTTTTTCTAACCATAAGGGGGGACCAAGGCGAAAAAATTTTTTTTTTCGCCCCCCCCCCCCCCCATCTAAATAAGTGCCCCAAAGGCACTTATTTAGTCTACAAAAGTGCCCCAACACCCCCTAAATTAGTGATTTTTTTGCCATTGTTGGCTACTTTGGGCCAAAATTCAAGGAGGGAGGTAGCCAAATCCGAAAATCTGGGGGGGGCGCCAAAATTTGTCATTTTGGTGGGGGGGCACCGCCCCCCCACCCATAGGTGTGGCTGGGCAAAAAATCTGGGGGGACTTCCGGCGGAGGGGGGGTGGGGGCCGGGGGGACCCCCTAAATTCTCGATTTTATGCCCTTATTGGCCACTTTTGGGGGGGGGGTTGCAAAAATCTCAAAAATCTGTGGGGGGGGGGTCGCCAAAATCTGTCATGTCATCTGTCAAAACCCCCTCCCCTAACACATCTAACACTTTAGGACAAAAATTTGAAATTGTCTGAAAATTTTTGCAAAATCACAAATTTTGGCCATTTACGCCCCCCTCCGGTTGGGGGCGACGTCCCCCGAAAAGTTTGGGGGTTTGAAAAAAGGGCTGGGGTCCCGTCCCCTCAACCCCCGCCTTTGAACACACCTATGCAAAGGCCCGAACCCAGCAGTCCATTCATGTCTGCAAAGCCATTTTCTGGTGAATAGAAATACTGAAATTTCAAAATTAATTTCTCACGCTTCTTTCAGAAATACTTGTGACCAAACGAAATTTACATGTGACCCAACGTCAGCTTTATAATTACATTAATACTTTTTCGGAACATCAAATTGGGGGGGCTAGCATAAAGTTAGCTCATAGGTACAATATTTAGAATATTTCTTTTTACACAGCCCTGAACAAACGAAACTTTATCGTGGAACAAACGTGATCAAACGTGACCAAACGACTGACACTAATCAATCGTTTGGTCACGCATTTTGGGGGGCCAAAGTGATGGAGGTCACCAAGTCTTGGTGTCAGAGAGCGAATAACTGGCTAGCTTCCATCATGGCTTAGCGCATGCGCAAAATAATCAAAATTTTATTTAAGCTTTTTATATTGAAGTTTACTCTGCCATCTGAAAGAGCATAAAAAGCGCTTTAAAATGATGTACATATCTCTTCTGTACGTGATTCCTGTCAAAAATTACAGATAATTAATAAGGCTTATTTACGTAGACAGTTTGCAAAAGCAATTTATTGTAAGTTCATATTATACAAAAACTAAATCGTTTGGGTTTATAGGTTGTCGTTGTGTTACTTATGTGTGTAATATTTAGCAAAAACACTATGCAGCTGACTGAAAGCATACCGAATTCCTAAAACCAAAGCAAACAATGAAAAGTGCGAAATCTTTGTTTTTATTTTCTCGTCGCTGATTCAAGCAAACATAACCAAATTTTCCATATATTTATTATATCTGCATACGCTCATGCCGTTTTATTTTTTTTTGGAAAAACGCAGTAGTATGCAAGATGTAGAATTTTCAATATTTCGAAATTAGCTAAAAAATCGAAAATGCACTTTACGAAAAACTAAAAACCGGCCTGAGCGCATAAAAATTAATAAAGCTTGCATGGAAATTTTCAAACAATTCCTAAAAGGAATGAAGATTTATATTCAAAGCTTTTAATACATTTCCTCTTATGTAGACAGGAAGCCAGCCCCCACAACGTTGCAGGCAAGCACATTTGATGCAAAACATGATAAAGAAGAAATATGCCAAATTTCAAGCCTTTGCATTGTATATTTAGTTCACAGTATGTATGTGTTCAATGTCCACCCCGGTAGTGGTACTACCACCTTAAGTGCGGGTATCGTTTTGCGCAGTGGTTTTGTGGCGATTTTTAAAACAGTATAACTTTCGCAAGTTTGGGAGTTGGAAGAGCTTTATACACAGCAAAGCTTATTATCTTAAAGCTTAAACATTATTTTTATTATCTTATTTTAAATTAGCAAAAAGTTAGCAAAAATTTTCTGACAACGGATAAATATACGCCAAAAAGTTTTTTTGAACATCGATTTTTCAAAACTGTGGAACCAAATAAAATTTCTTCCTGCTAACATACAGAGGATATATGATCAAGTGATGTTTTTAGGTTTGCTAAGTGTCACTTAACGTTTGAGAAAATCAAAATGCACGGAGACACTAAATTTTTCAACTTTGCACTAAATTTTCTCGAAACTGGGAACGTTTTAGCCAAAACCAAGATAAAGTCCCTCCGCAATAGTACGAATTTACATTTTTGCCAAAAATCTCCGGAATCTAGCGACTAGTTTTTGAGAAATCGATGTTAAAAACAAAATAACCGCAGTTTTGCCAAAATGATTTTCCGGCCAAATCTCTAGCTGAAACAATAACGTCCAGCTAGTAGAGATTCATAAACTGTGCATTTGGACGCTGTATCGATTGTAAATTGACCAAACTTGTACCTAAGTTTTCTACAGTAATTTTTGAAAAACTTATTTCCTCGAAAATGGCCATTTTTTGACCCTCAAAAATGGTTTTTTGCTTTATACTGATTCAACCACTGGAGATAGCTCAAAGCAAGAGTAGGTTAAGCAAAGGGTTGTAAACGCAAAAATGTTCATTTGCGTGTCCTCTTTCAACCATAACAGCCAATCTCGGGTCTTGTCTACCTACTGGGAGCCTAAGGCCAAAAACCACAACTTTCTTATCTTTTGGACTAAAATCCGGGATTGGTCCCAGAATGTTAAAGAGCACGGAAAGGTTATTTCGCAAGTTTTAGCTATTTACGTAACGGATTAAAGCCGTATGCATCAAAATACCCAAAGAAACCAACCATAAGTTTAAAAGTTTCGGCGTAGTTGTGCTATCTAGCCTGATTTAAGTAATAGTACATATGTATTATTTTTATTTTATAATATATTAATATTCATAGCAACGATACTTTACATATTATTATTACAATTCAAACATTCTAAATGAATGCAATAGCGCCACAGGCGAAAATTTTTTTATTAAATCATATTCTGGTCAGAAGAGAATCGCAGCTTTTCAAAATGTTTTTAAGGTGGTGATTCCCTTTGGTCACATAAAGTTGGCACCATTATAAACTCATTCATTACTTGAATTAAGAAGTCATTTTTATATCAAAATGTAGCTTGACATTTTCTCTTTTTAATGCATGCCACAAAACTAATGTTGCTTTTCTAAAATATTTTTAACACATTTTAGAAGAAGTATACGTTTCCAGAATTTTTGCAGACTCAAGTAAATTTTTTCGCGAGACATCGGCTATATCATTCTGAAATGCCTCCATCAAATAGCTGGGGACGATTTTTTATTTATTGTGAAATCTCCCTTCGTTATAAAGAAATAAGCTGAAATGTGTGCGTAACCTGTATTTTACCTACTTTTTCCAAATTTGTCAAGCTATTACTATGGCTAGAAAGCAGCAATCGGGGCAACTAAAAAATCGACCCTGGGTATATTTGTGCAGAACACATTTGTTCAGTAGCAGCCCCCCCCCCCCCCAGCTCGCGTTCTAAATGCTCCACAATATTTGGAAAAAAAGATTGGTCGTGTTTTTTGCAAAAACTACATTTTTTATGATAGCAGCCTACAGGATAGCAGTTGGAAGACGATCATGCGTCGGATAATTTGTCCTATTGAGACCTTCAGATCGACGCCCTTAGGTAGGTTTTACGGCTTGCATAGTTCATGAAATAATGGATTATTTGATTTCTGCAAAAATGACAAGTTTTCGACGCCGAAACAAGAAAATCGGCTTTATCTCACGGTAGAAAAGCTAGAAACTTGCTTTAAAAAGCAAAAATGTAAGGGTCAATGAGCTCTTTCGAATGAATATAGTCATTACTACTTTTATCACCTTTGCCAAACGTTCAGAAATTGGGAAAAACCACTCTGACCGGTAATTTCGAATTTTTGAATCGGGATTGCGCGGAGGGTATTAGAACGCTAAAAGAACTTATTTCTGAAAGTTTCATCAAATTTCATCTTGATTTTACGCCGCCAAATAACAATATGTGCCCAAAAGGAATCACCACCTTAAAATGATGTGCATATCTCTTTATGTACGTGGTTTCTATCAGAAGTTACAGATGATTTGCATATGGGTGATTTACAACGACGTTGTGTTATTTATGTGTAATATTTAGCAAAAACACTATGCTGACTGAAAGCGTAGCGAATTCCTAAAACCAAAGCAAACAATGAAAAGTGCGAATTCTTTGTTTTTTATTTTCTCGTCACTGCTTCAAGCAAACTTGACCAAATTCTTCGGATATGTTTTATATCTGCATACGCTCAGGCCGTTTTCTTTGTTTTTGGAAAAACGCAGTAGTGTAACGGATCAAGGTGACACATGGTCAACCTTTTCGTTGCTGGCGGTTATAGCTTGGATAGCTACGCGCTTGGCTTCTATATCAACATCGCCTTGGGCTGGGACACGTTTGCAAGTCACGTAGCTCCCCCAACGTGTATGCGTGGGATTGGGTGGGTTCCCCCCCCTCGTGACTTTGGGAGCTACGTGAGGGGGGGAAATTTCCGCTAGGGGGTGCTCGTGGGAGGGTCCAACCCAACACTCGCTTCCCCCTTCACTTCTGTATATTTCTGTCAACGTGTGCGCTTGTGTTTATTCTGCTATTCTCCCCCCTATTTTACTGTATATATATTCTGTGTGTCTCCTCAGCTCTCCCAGAGCATTGGTACGTTGGCTGACCCCTGTCGGCTCCTGTAACTGTAAGTCTAGTATATTGTGTGTGTGTGTGTGGTTTGTCTGAGGGTTCATGCCTATGTTATTCTGTATTGTCATTAATTATAACTTGTTGTTTCGTTCTTTACAAAGTGTATTTAGCCAGGTCTAGTATTCCTGAGCTCCTGTTAGGTAGGTAGTTCAATTCTGAGTGAGCAGAGAGTGCGAGTCATCTCGCCCTTAGGATCGGATTACCCTGCATATATTGTTTGGCGAGGCTGTCCTGACTGTCTCCCTGTAGTCGGTCTGTTATCCATCATCTGTGCTACGTCTCCGCGTCCACATGTTTAGGCGTGGTAACGGTGTTAGTACGTAGGTAAAACTACTAGCCCCGCTACATTAGGTTGCCACGGAGCGCTAGGACGTATTGCCTGAACCCCTTCGTAAAATTTTTTCCAAATTTCTGTTTATTTTTGTTTTAGTTTCGTTGGGGTTCCCCCGTAGTTCTTCGCGTTCAGCGCACGAATTTTTCCAACTTTTCTTAGGTAGGTAAAAACCCCCCCTAGGGTCAAAAATTCGAAAATTTTTTCTTCTCTAGGGTCTGACTGTTTGTATACGTGTATAAATAGTGTACCTGGGTCTCACCTACATTAGGCTCTAATATAGCATTTATTTTGGGGGTGAGTTAGTTTAAGGCTATTTTGGGGACTTGAGATAGGAATTTTTTTCCAAAGTTCTTACCTAATTAACAAATAATTTTGTTGTGATCATTTTTATTTGTGTTGGTGATTTTGCTTGTCTAATCCCTTTCATTTTAGGTTAACTTTGGTAATTGTTTCCTTTTCAGGCCAAGAATAGTATTTATTTGCTACAATTTATATCAATTTGTTGTATTTTGTACAATTGCTTATATACGTATACATTAGTATTTTTCTGACTCCGATTTCATATGCCGCACTTTCTTTACACTTTTGTGGAAATGGATTTTCTTTATTTTTTAATAATATTTTTTTATAGATTAAAGGAAATGATATTTATTATTTTAAATGCATTTTTTTAATGTAATATGTTATGTTAATTTCAAATTTTAAAAGTTTTTCATTTATATTATTAATCTGTTGGCCTTTGTCTAGTGATAAACTATATACCAGCTATTGCCTTAATGTTGCTAACTTAAGTTAACTAATAAGTCAAGGAGTTTATTAACATGAATTCAGTGCTCATAGCTACCGTAATAATTTTTTGGTATTTTCAGTTTTTTCTTCTTTCAGATTTCGTTGAGCTTTGTATTGCTTTTCATATCGTTTCGAAATATCTTCTTACGTCGTCCTAAAAAGAATGTAAAATAGAATAGAGTATAATAACAGTAGAGAGATACAGTATTATATGGAACAGAGCGTAAAGCTAGTTAGAAATTGCTTTAATTATAGCAAAGATTAAACAGAAATTTGTCAAAGGGATAAAGTGAAAACATTTTTGAATCCATTGTTTAATTTGTAGTTTGTCAAGTGCTTGCAAATAAGTAGGAAAATGGTCAAACCAGTTGAAGTTAAAATAAAAAGGGAAGTTTGGAGGGGGTGCAATGCACAGCCACTCCCTCTTCCGGCGTTTGCTGAAGTTAAAGTACAGAAAGGGTAGCTCTAACAGCATAGATGTAATTTTCAGCAATAGCTTTATGTTTACACTGCAGCATCAGTTAAGTGGGGTTCATTAAAACTAGTATTCTGTGTGTGTTTCTAGCATTCAAAAATTATACATGGGATGTTCAGCGTCACCCTGGGTCGTCTTGTGTGTGTGTGTTTGTCTGCTCGCTTTATTGTGTGTGTGTGTGTGTGTGTGTCTGACTTCCGGGTTGGCGTACTAAGGTGGCAAATGTCTCGTTTGGCTCTTATGAGCTTGCCTACTATTTCTGCTATCACTTTGCAAAATGTCAAAATGGAATTACAATTAGTTGTTCCGTGATGAGGGGGGATTTGGAAATGCAGGAAACCTTTTATGAAACTGCTGATGATTAGATTTGAGGATTAAATTAAATGAAGGTAGGTTAGAATATTGAAAAAACAAAAAATAAAAAATGGGAGTGTACAGTGCGATAATCCTTTTGCGAAGGTGACATTGTACAACTAAGCAAAAGGTAAAATAATGGGTGGAATCCCTTATTTTCAAGTTCATCGCACTAAAAAAGGAGAAATTTATTTGTTGGAAAAATTGTCACTTTAAGAATTTCAAATTTCAGAATAGGTAATATGTAACTATAAGAAAGTAACTCAAGAGTTGACAAGTTAAAGTGGTGAAATATTTTGTTCTAAATTTCTTTTGAATCCATTGTTTAGAAAAGAGAATCTAAAAGTCATGATTTTTATTGATTAATGGATAAGGTTGTGTTTTATTAGTCAGATTTAGCAAATGTTAATTTTTTTTGCAGAGAGAAACAAAATTTAAAATTTGCACATAGACAAATGTGCTTACAAAGTTAGAGAAAAAGGGCATAAATTTAGAAGTTAAGAGTATAAAGGTAATTGAGGAAATCCCTCCCCGGCGTTGCTGAAGTTAATGTAAAATACTTAGCCATCCCCCGTCCCGGCGTTTGCTGAAGCTAATGTACAGTAGCGTACTCTTAACAGCAGCATACATATAAAGAATTTTCAGCAATAGCTTTATGTTTACACTGCAGCATCAGTTAAGTGGGGTTCATTAAAACTGGTTGTGTTTCTAGCATTCAAAAAAATTATACATGGGATGTTCAGCGTCACCCTGGGTCGTCTTGTGTGTGTGCGTTTGTCTGCTCGCTTTATTGTGTGTGTGCGTGTGTCTGACTTCCGGGTTGGCGTACTAAGGTGGTAAATGTCTCCTTTGGCTCTTATGAGCTTGCATACTCTATATTGTTGGTAATCGCTCTATGATATTGTTTCACATAGTTTTCGGAATTTTATAAAGTTTGCTAATTGTATTTTCAAGTTCATCGCACTAAAAAGGAGAAATTTAATTGTTGCAAAAAAATTGTCACTTTAAGAATTTCAGAATAGGTAATATGTTATTATAAGAAAGTAATTTCCTCAGAGTTGACGAGTTACAGACAACAAACCATGTATCAATGTTGCTATTGACAAATGCTGAATAACAAGAATGAAGCATGATACAAGTAAGCTAAACTATTTCCAAAATCTCACTTCCAGAAATAGTAGACCCAGAAAGTAATAACCATACAAATGATTATAATGAAGGTTCTGGTACCTGTTCGTTCGCCGATTTATTGAGTAATGGATAAGGTTGTGTTTCATCAGTCAGATTTAGCAAATGTTTTTTTTTCGCAGAGAGAAACAAAATTTGCAATATAGACAAATGTGCTTACAAAGAAATAAGAAAAACGGGCATAATCCCAGAAGTTGAGAGTATAAAGGTAATTGAGGGTCCTCCGGCGCTGCTGAAGTTAATGTAAAACCAGTCTTCTTTTTCTTTATTTTTTCAGACTTTGCTATATCATCATATTTCCATTTTGCAAATTAGGAATCTTTAAAAATGGAATTAGTATTCGTGTTTTCGTCATAAAGGGTGCCACCGCGCGGCCGAAATCACTTATGAAACAGTTTAGAAAATCCCCGTATGTCATTGCCTACAGTTTTTGAATTCTGATAAAGTTCGGTATTAGTATTTTTTATCTCATTTAAAAAGGAAAAAAAGAGAAATTCCGTCACTTTAAGAATTTTCTCATAATAGGTCATATGGGTCAATATAAGAGTGAAATATTTATTTTCTAACAGCCTTAAATCCATTGTTTAGAAAAAGAGAATGTAAAAATGCTCGCCGACAAATTTTCAATTTTCCGAAGAACTGCCAATAGCAACAGCAGCACCAGCCGATAGAAACTCTGACAGCTCGCGAATATGGGTTGTTCAGTTTAGGCCGGTCCATATTAGTGCGCTTTTAACCTAGTCTCCTCCCGTCATTTGCTAGTCCCGCCCTCCCATAGCCAACGTTTTAAAACCTAGTCTCCGTTCATTTGCTAACCTAATGTCAACCTATATTGCATTTTTCATGCTCCACTGGAGCATTTTTAATTTTGTGTATATATATATATATACCAGAAATCTTTGTGTCCCGCGGTGAAGAAAATAAAATTTGACATAAGCACACATATAAACGCGTGTTGGTTCAAAATGCACACCCACAAGGTAGACCAGCACTTAGTTCGTAGATATATAATATTTAATTGGAATTTCCATCAAGCTGGTGGCAATTCAATCAGACAGAATAGAAAACCTGCCCTCCGTTGAATTCTTAGGTCACAAAAATTAGAAAAATTAATCAACTACTGCTGAACCAGATCAAATTATCCAATTCAATAGAATTTGGAAATAACTAACAGATTGACGTAATGAAATAGATTTTAGGAAAAGATGTACACTTCCGCCCACTTCCCTCTCCCCCTTCTTCAAAATATTTATTAGCTTGCATCAAAACAAGAGGATCTCATTTAACATATATTTCAACTGTTACCCATCCCAAGATTTACGTACTTTTGAATGACCACGTCCTGATAGATAAAGGGTGAGATCACAGCGAACCAGTATCCAGAGTATAGATATTTTTCCCTCCCTCCTTTGCCAATCAATTCCGACTGTCCGTTCCATTCTCCAGAACACGCAGACAGCTGCAGGATATCTTTTTCAACCTAAAATAATGATCATCGTCTATAGTTCGATAAGGAATCTGTATAAACAATATAAAATTTATAAAGAAAACTACGAATATATATATATATATATCGAAGTTTATTTCTTCACCACCACTGCAGAATAAGTACGTATATAGTTCAATCTTCATTCAATATTTTTGACAACCATTAAAATATGTGATGGCGATGGGCATCGGATATTTTTTCATATCCGGATAGCCACATATTTTGAGTTAACGGATATCCGAATATCATGTTATCTTCCTATTCTAAACTAAATTTCTAAGAATGTTTCGATTTTGCAGTTAAACTTTCACTTTTTCTATCAATTCTTCGGGGTGCTTTTGGGTCCAAAATCTCGGGTTTTCGGGAATTCCCGGATTTTCAGTTTTTTGGTCATAACTTTCCCTAGGTGCATTTTGAAAATGTCGCAAGTAAAGGAAAGTTGTTCAGCTCTGACGAGTTCTTTCATTTGAGTACCATATCTACCACTTTCAGAGAAATTTTTCAAAATCCGAATTTTCCAAGTTGAATATCTCGAAATCCGAAAATTTTCCGGAAATTCTTGATTTCAGTTGCGAAATCAGCGTGGTCGAATGACTCCAATGACTTAACAGGCCCTGTAATAATATCGGGCAATTCAACCAAAAGCGAATTTTAGCTTTCGTATTTAAGATGGGCCCCTGTCCTCAATTTCCTATTCTGCTTGCTTGGGAGTAATGGACGTGGTGGCAGAAGTATAGACAGTTTTCTGTTGAAATAAACTTCTACTGTATCTATTCACTATATCCGAATATGAAAGGTACAGTTCAGCAGTTAATTTGCTAGAATTTTTTGAAAAATTTCCAAAATTTAATATATATGTATGTATACAAGAATAAAAATGCTCCGATGGAGCATGAAAATGCAATATGGGTGACATTGGGTTTTAAGCGGACAGAGGATCAGGTTTTAAAACGTTACTATGGGAGGGGCAGGTTACAAATGCCAGAGGACTAGGTTAAAGCGCACTAATATACTAGCCCCCGCCGAATAACTCGCACTGCGAAACTGCCTGGACTGACGCCGGCGGCAGCTCAGTAACAGCCACTCAATTTGGTGAGCATAGCCTGTGTCTGCAATTAATTAATTAATTAACAATTAATATTTAATAATTACATAATTGCAACTTAAGTTAATTAGTTTAATTAATGCATATAATGCAACACTTAATACAACATACAGTAAAAATTGGTGTCACAAAACTCTGCGCTAGCAGCTCAGAATAAAACGCGCGAATAAAAATTTATAACGAAATTTTGGGGGAGGGGGCATCAATAAAATGAAATTTTTGGGGGGAGGGGGTTCATGTCGTCGATAAAATAAAAAGTTTTTGAGGGGGTGCTGTTGAAATCCCCCCATACTTGACCTTGACCGAGGTTGGGGGGCTCTGAGGTAAAATGAAAATTTTTTGGAGGAGCAGAGGGGTCGTATCGGCTTTTCGTCAAAATGAAAATTTTTTTTATTTTTTGGGGGGGGCATCATAGTTTCACCGAAAATTTTGGCTGGGGACTGGAGGGTAAACATTTTAAAATTTGGCGGTTGATCCCCGAAATGTGATGGGGAGTGCCCCCTTGGGGGTGGTTTGGAAAAATGGCTGGAGGGATACCCACCCCGCCCCAAAACCTCCCCTGATGTGGAGGTTTGGGGAGGGTGGTAGCCCCCCAGCCATTTTTCCAAACCACTCCCAAAAATGTTTGGGGGGGGGAAGGAGGGTGGTCGCGCCGAAGGCACGAAAAATTGGCCAAAAATCGTTGTAATTTCAACGAATGCTCTGTAAAAATCCCACGAAGGTCACGAAATAGAAAAATTTCTCAGCTTCTGGGGGGCTCTGCCCCCCAGACCCCCGAAACAATTTTGCATTCCCCCCCCGACATTTTTTCTGGCTACGCTAGTGCTCCACTCCACATTAGACCTTTATTCTCTGATGTTTCAAATTCGTCAGCTTTCCAGGCGAGCTTGCTAATTTTGAAATATTAGGCTTTACTTCGCGCGTTTTATTCTGAGCTGCTAGCGCAGAGTTTGTGACACCAATTTTTACTGTATGTTGTATTAAGTGTTGCATTATATGCATTAATTAAACTAATTAACTTAAGTTGCATATTATGTAATTATTAAGTATTAATTGTTAATTAATTAATTAATTGCAGACACAGAGCTATGCTCACAAATTGGTAAACTGTTACTGAAGAACTGCCGCCGGCATCAGTCCGGGCAGTTTCCGCGAATACGGGTTGTTCAGCGAAGCTGGTCCATATTAGTGCGCTTTTAACCTAGTCCTCCTGGCATTTATAACCTGCCCCTCCCATAGTAACGTTTTAAAACCTAGTCCTCTGTCCGCTTAAAACCCAATGTCACCCATATTGCATTTTTCATGCTCCATCGGAGCATTTTTATTCTTGTATATATACATATATGTTAAATTTTGGAAATTTTTCAAAAAATTCTAGCAAATTAACTGCTGAACCTGTGCCTTTCATATTCGGATATAGTGAATAGATACAGTAGAAGTTTATTTCACAGAAAACTGTCTATACTTCTGCCTACCACGTCCATTACTCCCAAGCAACGGGGCCGAGAATTGAGGACAGGGGCCCATCTTAAATACAGCTAAAATTCGCTTTTGGTTGAATTGCCCGATATTATTACAGGGCCTGTTAAGTCATTGGGTCATTCGACCACGCTGATTTCGCAACTGAAATCGAAATTTCCGGAAAATTTTCGGATTTCGAGATATTCAACCCGGAAAATTCCGGATTTTGAAAAATTTCTCTGAAAGTGGTAGATATGGTACTCAAATGAAAGAGCTCGTCGAGCTGAACAACTTTCCTTCTTGCGACATTTTCCGGAAATGCGCCTAGGGAAAGTTATGACCGAAAAACTGAAAATCCGGGAATTCCCGAAAACCCGGATTTTGGACCAAAAGCACCCCGAAGAATTGACAGAAAAAGTGAAAGTTTAACTGCAAAATCGAAAAATTCTTTAGAAGTTAAGTCTAGAATAGGAGGATGACATGATATTCCGATATCCGTTAACGCAAAATATGTGGATATCCGGATATGAAAAAATATCCGATGCCCGTCGCCATCACATATTTTGATGGGTGTCGAAATTATTGACTGAAGATTGAACTATATATACTTATTCTGCTGTGGTGGCGAGGAAATAAACTTTGACAATATACGTAGTCGTACGTAGTTTTCTCTATATATAAATTTTTATTGTTTATACTGATTCCTTATCGAACTATATTTAGACAATGATCATTATTTTAGGTTGAAAAAGATATCCTGCAGCTGTCTGCGTGTTCTGGAGAATGGAACGGATTGTCAGATATTGATTGGAACGGAGGGAGGAAATATCTATACTCTGGATACTGGTTCCTTTGATCTCACCTTATCTATCAGGACGTGGTCATTCAAAAGTACGTACAATCTTTGAATGGGCTAAAGTTGAAATATTTTAATACGGATCCTCTTGTTTTGATGCAAGTTAATAAATATTTTGAAGAAGGGGGGAGAGAGGCAAGTGGCCGGAAGCTGTTCATCTTTTCCTAAAATCTATTTCATTACGTCACATCTGTTAGCCTATTTCCAAATTCTATTGAATTGGTATAATTTGATCTGGTTCAGCAGTAGTTGATTAATTTTTCTAATTTTTGTGACCCTAGGAGGAATTGAGACAGGAGGGCAAGTTTTCTATTCTGTCTGATTGAATTGCCACCAGCTTGATGGAAATTCCAATTAAATATTATATCTCTACGACCTACGTGCTGAGTCTACCTATACCTAGGATGTGAATTTTGAACCAACACGCGTATATATTGTGTTTATGTCAAATTTTATTTTCTTCACAACAGGATTCCTGCTATATATATATATATATACAAGAATAAAAATGCTCCAGTGGAGCATGAAAAATGCAATATGGGTGACATTAGGTTGTAAATGAACAGAGGACTAGGTTTTAAAACGTTAATATGGGAGGGGCAGGTTGTAAATGACAGGAGGACTAGGTTAAAAGCGCACTAATATGGACCAGCTTCGCTGAACAACCCATATTCGCGAAAACTGTCCAGAGTTTCTATCGGCTGGTGCTTGCTGTTGCTATTGGCAGTTCTTCGGAAAATTGAAAAATTTGTCAGCATGGCATTTTACATTCTCTTTTCTAAACAATGGATTTAAAAGGTATTTAGAAATAAATATTTCACTTTCTTATATTATTATATGACCTATTATGAGAAAATTCTTAAAGTGACAAATTTCTCTTTTTTCCTTTTTAAATGAGATAAAAATACTAATACCGAACTTTATCAAATTCCAAAAACTTTTGTGAACCCAATGACATACGGGGGATTTTCTAAACTGTTTCATAAGTGATTTCGGCCACCCGATTAGCACCCCCCCCCCCTTACATGACGAAAACACGAATACTAATTCCATTTTAAGATTCCTAATTTGCAAAATGGAATATGATGATATAGCAAAGTCACAGAAAAATAAAGAAAGAGGCTAATTTTACATTAACTTCAGCAACGCCGGGGGGACCCTCAATTACCTTTATACTCTCAACTTCTAAAGTTATGCCCGTTTTTCTATTTCTTTGTAAGCACATTTGTCTATGTGCAAATTTTGTTTCTCTCTGCAAAAAAACATTTGCTAAATCTGACTAATGAAACACAACCTTATCCATTACTCAATAAATCAACGAACGAACGAATATGCGAACCTTCATTATAATCATTTGTATGGTTATTACTTTCTAGGTCTACTATTTCTGGGTGAGATTTTGGAAATAGTTTAGCTTACTTGTATCATGCTTCATTCTTGTTATTAGCATTTGTCAATTGCAACATTGATACATGTTTGTTGTCTGCTTAACTCGTCAACTCTTGAGTTACTTTCTTATAATAACATATTACCTATTCTGAAATTCTTAAAGTGACAATTTTTGCAACAATTAAATTTCTCCTTTTTAGTGCGATGAACTTGAAAATACAATTAGCAAACTTTATAAAATTCCGAAAACTATGTGAAACAATAGCATAGAGCGATTACCAACAATATAGAGTATGCAAGCTCATAAGAGCCAAACGAGACATTTGCCACCTTAGTACGCCAACCCGGAAGTCAGACACACGCACACACACAATAAAGCGAGCAGACAAACGCACACACACAAGACGACCCAGGGTGACGCTGAACATCCCATGTATAATTTTTGAATGCTAGAAACACACAACCAGTTTTAATGAACCCCACTTAACTGATGCTGCAGTGTAAACATAAAGCTATTGCTGAAAATTCTTTATATGTATGCTGCTGTTAGAGCTACGCTACTGTACATTAACTTCAGCAAACGCCGGGACGGGGGGATGGCTAAGTATTTTACATTAACTTCAGCAACGCCGGGGAAGGGACCCCCCTCAATTACCTTTATACTCTTAACTTCTAAATTTATGCCCCTTTTTCTCTAACTTTGTAAGCACATTTGTCTATGTGCAAATTTTAAATTTTGTTTCTCTCTGCAAAAAAATTAACATTTGCTAAATCTGACTAATAAAACACAACCTTATCCATTAATCAATAAATCATGACTTTTAGATTCTCTTTTCTAAATAATGGATTCAAAAGAAATTTAGAAAAAAATATTTCACCACTTTAACTTGTCAACTCTTGAGTTACTTTCTTATAGTTACATATTACCTATTCTGAAATTTGAAATTCTTAAAGTGACAATTTTTCCAACAAATAAATTTCTTCTTTTTTAGTGCGATGAACTTGAAAATAAGGGATTCCACCCATTATTTTACCTTTTACTTAGTTGTACAATGTCACCTTCGCAAAAGGATTATCGCACTGTACACTCATTTTTTATTTTTTGTTTTTCAATATTCTAACCTACCTTCATTTAATTTAATCCTCAAATCTAATCATCAGCAGTTTCATAAAAGGTTTCCTGTATTTCCAAATCCCCCCCTCATTATGGAACAACTAATTGTAATTCCATTTTGACATTTCACAAAGTGACAGCAGAATATAGTAGGCAAGCTCATAAGAGCCAAACGAGACATTTGCCACCTTAGTAAGCCAACCCGGAAGTCAGACACACACACACACACAATAAAGCGAGCAGACAAACACACACACACAAGACGACCCAGGGTGACGCTGAACATCCCATGTATAATTTTTGAATGCTAGAAACACACACAGAATACTAGCTTTAATGAACCCCACTTAAGTGATGCTGCAGTGTAAACATAAAGCTATTGCTGAAAATTACATCTATGCTGCTGTTAGAGCTACGCTACTGTACTTTAACTTCAGCAAACGCCGGGAGAGGGGGGTGGCTGTGCATTGCACCCCCTCAAACTTCCCTTTTTATTTTAACTTCAACTGGTTTGACCATTTTCCTACTTATTTGCAAGCACACTTGACAAACTACAAATTAAACAATGGATTCAAAAATGTTTTCACTTTATCCCTTTGACAAATTTCTGTTTAATCTTTGCTGTAATTAAAGCAATTTCTAACTAGCTTTACGCTCTGTTCCATATAATACTGTATCTCTCTACTGTTATTATACTCTATTCTATTTTACATTCTTTTTTAGGACGACGTAAGAAGATATTTCGAAACGATATGAAAAGAAATACAAAGCTCAACGAAATCTGAAAGAAGAAAAAACTGAAAATACCAAAAAATTGTTACGATTGCTATATGCTGAATTCATGTTAATAAACTCCTTGACTTATTAGTTAACTTAAGTTAGCAACATTAAGGCAATAGCTGGTATATAGTTATCACTAGACAAAGGCCAACAGATTAATAATATAAATGAAAAACTTTTAAAATTTGAAATTAACATAACATATTACATTAAAAAAATGCATTTAAAATAATAAATATCATTTCCTTTAATCTATAAAAAAGCGTCATAAAAAATAAGAAAATCCATTTCCACAAAAGTGTAAAGAAAGTGCGGCATATGAAATCGGAGTCAGAAAAATACTAATGTATACGTATATAAGCAATTGTACAAAATACAATAAATTGATATAAATTGTAGCAAATAAATACTATTCTTGGCCTGAAAAGGAAACAATTACCAAAATTAACCTAAAATGAAGGGGATTAGACAAGCAAAATCACCAACACAAATAAAAATGATCACAACAAAATTATTTGTTAATTAGGTAAGAACTTTGGAAAAAAATTCCTATCTCAAGTCCCAAAAATAGCCTTAAACTAACTCACCCCAAAAATAAATGCTATATTAGAGCCTAATGTGGGTGAGACCCAGGTACACTATTTATACACGTATACAAACAGCCAGACCCTAGAGAAAAAATTTTCCGATTTTTGACCCTAGGGGGGGTTTTACCTACCTAAGAAAAGTTGGAAAAATTCGTGCGCTGAACGCGAAGAACTACGGGGGGAACCCCAACGAAACTAAGACAAAAATAAATAAAAATTTGAAAAATTTTACGAAGGGATTCAGGCAATAAATCCCTGAGCTCCTGGCAGCCTAATGTAGCGGGGCTAGTAGTTTTACCTACGTACTAACACCGTTACCACGCCCTGACGTAGCGGACGCGGAGACCGTGGCACAGATGATGGATAACAGACCGACTACAGGAGACGGTCGGGACAGCCTCGCCAAACAATATATGCAGGGGTAATCCGATCCTAAGGGCGAGATGACTCGCACTCTCACTCACTCAGAATTGAACTACCTACCTAACAGGAGCTCAGAAATACTAGACCTAGCTAAATACACTTTAATAAGAACGAAACAACAAGTTATAATTAATGACAATACAGAATAACACTGGGATGAACCCTCAGACAAACACAAACAAACACACAATATACTAGACTTACAGTTACAGGAGCTGACGGGGGTCAGCCAACGTACCAATGCTCTGGGGAGAGCTGAGGGAGACACACAGAATATATATACAGTAAAATAGGGGGGAGAATAGCAGAATAAACACAAGCGCACACGTTGACAGAAATATACAGAAGTGAAGGGGGAAGCGAGTGTTGGGTTGGACCCTCCCACGAGCACCCCCTAGTGGAAATTTCCCCCAATCACGTAGCTCCCAAAGTCACGAGGGGGGGGGAACCCACCCAATCCCACGCATACACGTTGGGGGAGCTACGTGACTTGCAAACGTGTCCCAGCCCAAGGCGATGTTGATATAGGAAGCCAAGCGGGTAGCTAGCCTAGCTACAACCGCCAGCAACGGAAAGGTTGACCATGTGTCACCTTGATCCGTTACACTACTGCGTTTTTCCAAAAACAAAGAAAACGGCCTGAGCGTATGCAGATATAAAACATATCCGAAGAATTTGGTCAAGTTTGCTTGAAGCAGTGACGAGAAAATAAAAAACAAAGAATTCGCACTTTTCATTGTTTGCTTTGGTTTTAGGAATTCGCTACGCTTTCAGTCAGCATAGTGTTTTTGCTAAATATTACACATAAATAACACAACGTCGTTGTAAATCACCCATATGCAAATCATCTGTAACTTCTGATAGAAACCACGTACATAAAGAGATATGCACATCATTTTAAGGTGGTGATTCCTTTTGGGCACATATTGTTATTTGGCGGCGTAAAATCAAGATGAAATTTGATGAAACTTTCAGAAATAAGTTCTTTTAGCGTTCTAATACCCTCCGCGCAATCCCGATTCAAAAATTCGAAATTACCGGTCAGAGTGGTTTTTCCCAATTTCTGAACGTTTGGCAGCTGCTATAGTAATGACTATATTCATTCGAAAGAGCTCATTGACCCTTACATTTTTGCTTTTTAAAGCAAGTTTCTAGCTTTTCTCTACCGTGAGATATAGCCGATTTTCTTGTTTCGGCGTCGAAAACTTGTCATTTTTGCAGAAATCAAATAATCCATTATTTCATGAACTATGCAAGCCGTAAAACCTACCTAAGGGCGTCGATCTGAAGGTCTCACAGGGACAAATTATCCGACGCATGATCGTCTTCCAACTGCTATCCTGTAGGCTGCTATCATAAAAAATGTAGTTTTTGCAAAAACACGACCAATCTTTTTCCAAATATTGTGGAGCATTTAGAACGCGAGCTGGGGGGGGGCTGCTACTGAACAAATGTGTTCTGCACAAATATACCCAGGGTCGATTTTTTAGTTGCCCCGATTGCTGCTTTCTAGCCATAGTAATAGCTTGACAAATTTGGAAAAAGTAGGTAAAATACAGGTTACGCACACATTTCAGCTTATTTCTTTATAAAAGGGAGATTTCACAATAAATAAAAAATCGTCCCCAGCTATTTGATGGAGGTATCGAATGATATAGCCGATGTCTCGCGAAAAAATTTACTTGAGTCTGCAAAAATTCTGGAAACGTATACTTCTTCTAAAATGTGTTAAAAATATTTTAGAAAAGCAACATTAGTTTTGTGGCATGCATTAAAAAGAGAAAATGTCAAGCTACATTTTGATATAAAAATGGCTTCTTAACTCCAAGTAATGAATGAGTTATAATGGTGCCAACTTTATGTGACCAAAGGGAATCACCACCTTAAAACATTTTGAAAAGCTGCGATTCTCTTCTGACCAGAATATGATTTAATAAAAAATTTTCGCCTGTGGCGCTATTGCATTCATTTAGAATGTTTGGAATTTGTAATAATAATATGTAAAGTATCGTTGCTATGAATATTAATATATTATAAAATAAAAATAATACATATGTACTATTACTTAAAATCAGGCTAGATAGCACAACTACGCCGAAACTTTTAAACTTAAGGTGCTGGTTTCCTTTCGGGTATTTTTGATGCATACGGCTTTAATCCGTTACGTAAATAGCTAAAACTTGCGAAATAACCTTTCCGTGCTCTTTAACATTCTGGGACCAATCCCGGATTTTTAGTCCAAAAGATAAGAA
This sequence comes from Trissonchulus latispiculum, assembly GCA_030248195.1. Classification (NCBI taxonomy): domain Eukaryota; kingdom Metazoa; phylum Nematoda; class Enoplea; order Enoplida; family Ironidae; genus Trissonchulus; species Trissonchulus latispiculum. Next base: position 29,731 of record JASAND010024362.1, read on the forward strand.
AGTTGTGGTTTTTGGCCTTAGGCTCCCAGTAGGTAGACAAGACCCGAGATTGGCTGTTATGGCTGGAAAGAGGACACGCAAATGAACATTTTTGCGTTTACAACCTTTGCTTAACCTACTCTTGCTTTGAGCTATCTCCAGTGGTTGAATCAGTATAAAGCAAAAAACCATTTTGAGGGTCAAAAAATGGCCATTTTCGAGGAAATAAGTTTTTCAAAATTACTGTAGAAACTTAGGTACAAGTTTGGTCAATTTACAATCGATACAGCGTCCAAATGCACAGTTTATGAATCTCTACTAGCTGGACGTTATTGCTTCAGCTAGAGATTTGGCCGGAAAATCATTTTGGCAAAACTGCGGTTATTTTGTTTTTAACATCGATTTCTCAAAAACTAGTCGCTAGATTCCGGAGATTTTTGGCAAAATGTAAATTCGTACTATTGCGGAGGGACTTTATCTTGGTTTTGGCTAAAACGTTCCCAGTTTCGAGAAAATTTAGTGCAAAGTTGAAAAATTTAGTGTCTCCGTGCATTTTGCGGATTTTCTCAAACGTTAAGTGACACTTAGCAAAACCCAAAAAACATCACTCGGATCATATATCCTCTGTATGTTAGCGCAGGAAGAAATTTTATTTGGTTCCACAGTTTTGAAAAATCGATGTTCAAAACTTTTTGGCGTATATTTATCCGTTATGTCAGAAAATTTTTGCTAACTTTTTGCTAATTTAAATAAGATAATAAAAATAATAAGCTTTAAGCTTTAAGATAATAAGCTTTGCTGTGTATAAAGCTCTTTCCAACTCCCAAACTTGCGAAAGTTATACTGTTTTAAAAATCGCCACAAAACCACTGCGCAAAACGATACCTGCACCTTAAGGTGGTAGTACCACTACCGGGGTGGACATTGAACACATACATACTGTGAACTAAATATACAATGCAAAGGCTTGAAATTTGGCATATTTCTTCTTTATCATGTTTTGCATCAAATGTGCTTGCCTGCAACGTTGTGGGGGCTGGCTTCCTGTCTACATAAGAGGAAATGTATTAAAAGCTTTGAATATAAATCTTCATTCCTTTTAGGAATTTGTTTGAAAATTTCCATGCAAGCTTTATTAATTTTTATGCGCTCAGGCCGGTTTTTAGTTTTTCGTAAAGTGCATTTTCGATTTTTTAGCTAATTTCGAAATATTGTAAATTCTACATCTTGCATACTACTGCGTTTTTCCAAAAACAAAGAAAACGGCCTGAGCGTATGCAGATATAAGACATATCTGGAAAATTTGGTTAAGTTTGCTTGAATCAGCGACGAGAAAATAAAAAACAAAGATTTCGCACTTTTCATTGTTTGCTTTGGTTTTAGGAATTCGGTATGCTTTCAGTCAGCTGCATAGTGTTTTTGCTAAATATTACACATAAGTAACACAACGACAACCTCTAAAACCAACAGATTTAATTTTAGTATAATATGATCTTACAATAAATTGCTTGTGCAAACTGTCAACGTAAATAAGCCATATTAATTATCTGTAATTTTTGACAGGAATCACGTACAGAAGAGATATGTACATCATTTTAAAGCGCTTTTATGCTCTTTCAGATGGCAGAGTAAACTTCAATATAAAAAGCTTAAATAAAATTTTGATTATTTGCGCATGCGCTAAGCCATGATGGAAGCTAGCCAGTTATTCGCTCTCTGACACCAAGACTTGGTGACCTCCATCACTTTGGCCGTCCCAAATGCGTGACCAAACGATTGAATAGTACCGATCGTTTGGTCACGTTTGATCATGTTTGTTCCACGATAAAGTTTCGTTTGTTCCGGGCTAAATAAAGAGAAATTTTCAAAACATTGCACCTATGAGCTAACTTTATGCTAGCCCCCCAAATTAATGTTTTGAAAAACTATTAATGTCATTAGAAAGCTGACGTTTGATCACATATAAATTTCGTTTGGTCACAAGTATTTCCAAAGGAAGCGTGAGAAATTAATTTTTTAATTTCAGTATTTTTCACCAGAAAATGGCTTTGCAGACATGAATGGACTGGGTTGGGTTCGGGCCTTTGCATAGGTGTGTGCAAAGGCGGGGGGGGGGGGGGGTTGGAGGGGGGACGGGACCCCAGCCCTTTTTTCAAACCCCCCCCCCAACTTTTCGGGGGACGTCGCCCCCAACCGGAGGGGGGCGTAAATGGCCAAAATTTGTGTATTTTTATGGTAAATTTTGCAAAAATTTTCAGACAATTTCAAATTTTTGTCCTAAAGTGTTAGATGTGTTAGGGGAGGGGGTTTTGACAGATGAAATGACAGATTTTGGCGACCCCCCCCCACAGATTTTTGAGATTTTTGCAACCCCCCCCCCAAAAGTGGCCAAAAATGGCATAAAATCGAGAATTTAGGGGGTCCCCCCGGCCCCCACCCACCCTCCCCCGAAATTCGCCCCAGATTTTTGTCACAGCGACACCTATGGGTGGGGGGCGGTGCCCCCCCACCAAAATGACAAATTTTGGCGCCCCCCCCCAGATTTTCGGATTTGGCTACCTCCCTTCTTGAATTTTGGACCAAAGTAGCCAAAAATGGCAAAAAAATCAAAAATTTAGGGGGTTTTGGGGCACTTATTTAGACTAAATAAGTGCCTTTGGGGCACTTATTTAGATGGGGGCGATTTTTTCGCCTTGGTCCCCCCTTATGGTTCGAAAAAATTTTTGTCTCCGATTTAGCTGAGAAGTTGTCCCTAGGGTAAATCGAGGTCGCTGATTTCAAAAATCGAGTCGAGAGATCGATCCGACTGATCGATAGATCAGTAGAATCGATCGATCAAAATCGATCAAAAATTTTGAAAACTCGATAGTTCGATCTCAAAAATCGATTTTTCAAAAAGTCGCGAATAACTCGAATTTGGCAGCTCGGATCGAAATTTCGACTGCAGATTCGGAATCAGCGCTCTCGAATTACCCTAGGAGTGACTTTTCGCGAAAATTGCTGACAAAAATTTTTTGATCGATTTTGATCGATCGATTCTACTGATCGATCGATCAGTCCGATCGATCTCTCGACTCGATTTTTTTGAAATCAGCGACCTCGATTTACCCTAGGGACAACTTCTCAGCCAAATCGGAGAACAAAAAATTTTTTCGAACCATAAGGGGGGACCAAGGCGAAAAAATCGCCCCCCCCCCATCTAAATAAGTGCCGTTTTTGTCATAGGTGTAACGGGGATTTGGGTTGGGGGGCCCTCCCCCGGATTTTTTGGGGGGCCCTTTCTAGACCCCCCCAAACCCCCCCACGACAACCCCCAAAACCTTCCCCAAAAAAATTTTCTATTTTTATGTCAAAAATAGCATTTTCAGCCATTGCTAATGCCAAAAAACATTCAACTATGAAATAACTTTGACATGAGACAGGGGTTTTAAACTCGAAAACTTGATTGCCAACATGTTTCTAAGTCTAAAATAGGTCAATATTGAGCCAGAAAGCCCATAAAAAGTCCATTCTCGCAATAATAAACACTTTAAGCCAAAAACTTGGACTTTTTTGAAAAATTTTGCAGAATTTGCCCTAAAAATATATACCTAATTTTTGGCCAATTTTTCGCGCCCCCCCCACCAAAAATTTGTTGGTTTGTAAAAATGGCTGGGGAGGGGTGACCCCCCCAATTACACATATGGTTTTTGGGCAATTTTGGCCGACACCCCCCATCCTCCGTCGGACTCCCCCCCCCCCCAGATTTTTTGCCCAGCCACACCTATGCTTGGAAACTTGGGGTTGGGAGGGTCGCGAGGGAGGGGGCCCCCTAGAAAATGTTGGGGGGGAGCCTCCCCACCCCAAATCTCCGTTACACTACACCTAAATGTATGGGAGGCATTGTGGAATATCAGTCAGTCAGATGTGCTAAGCCTAAGTATAAAGACTCTAAAATTACAGTAATTCTCTAGATTTTACAGTATCTCTATAGTATGCCTACAATAACCTAATTTATAGTGTGAAGTTGGCGATACTTGTATAAAAACAGTTGTACTGTAGTTTTGGGATGTATTTACAATAAGAGAGTTAATATTTTAAATAACAGATGTTCAAAATTACAGTTTGACATGTTAACAATCAATCATTCTTTACTTGTGTGTAGGGTTGGCTTTATTGATTACTTTGGACTATATAAGTTCTGTTGAAAACCGGTTCATTTCAGTTGTACTAGGATTGGCAGGTGTAGACAGTCGGCAGTTCACGTGGGGTTCGTGTTAGGGTCCGCCATTCTTGATTGTCTACTGTTTTGATTTTATTTTGTGTAGTGTGAGTTTTGCTTAATTTGGAGGCCATAGAGCCCAAGTTTTGGACACTGTAGGTTCTAATTTTTGTTGTGAGTAAACTAATTTTCGTGATATTTTCTAAAGTAGGTTGGAGGAGATTAGGTTTTAGAATAGTTTTTACATCACACACCTCAGACCTGAATCTGCACCTAGTTTCTTAAATTTACACGAAGTCCGGTCTTTATTTCGAGATTCATACGCACACATAGGACCAAACTTCACAAATGTGGCGACCGTGACAGAGGTAGATGTTAAAAACTTTTTCTAATTATTCTCCTCCAGTTACACGAGCCACTGCAAAGCGACAAAAAGACGTCGCTTTGCTTTTTGAAGAATTACCAAATTTCGAAACTTCTCAAATTTCACAAAATTGGAGCGTAATGGCGGACCCCAATTTTTCGGGGGTAGCTAACTCGGGAGGACGTGGTCGGGAGGTAAGACAGGGAGACCTACACCCCCAAATCCCCCTTGGGAGGCCTTTGGCGGGTATTGGGCGGGGGACCCCAAGATCCCAACCCCCCCAGGAACCTGTGGTGTGGCGGGGAACCGCCCAAAATTCAAATTTTCCTCAAAATGGGGGGACCGCAGAAACTCAGGCATCTGTGGGTGGGGGGACCGCTCTCCCCCAACTGAATACTGACTGGTTGAGGGGTGGGACCTCTACCTTTGCCACTAGTCGTGAGCCCCCCCAAAATAATATTCATGGGTTGGGTGGGGGTTTTGGCAGCTTTCTGTCGACAACTTTTGGGGGTCCTCGACCAGATTCTGGAGGGACTTATATGCGTCGGTTTCCACCTCCTCCTCCCCCTCGGGTTTGTGTTTCACCAGCCTCCTCGGTCCAGGAAGGGAGCGAAACTTCAGTAAAAGAACTGGGGGGCACTTCCAATGGTTCGACAGCCGAAATCGGGTCTCCTCAGGGGACTGTCTCGGTTTCCGGGAGCTTGGGGGTAGACCCCACCCGGACCGACCCTAAAACCTGTAAAAAATTATTTGATTTAGATCCATATTTAGAAGCGGCCCTTGAAAAAGGGGAGGGTGATTTGTATGATGTCCTCCAGGAATTTTTTGATCGGAAGTGTAAAAATCGGGGGTTACCCTCAATTTCAGTAGCTGAATTTTATTCACGGGAGAAGGAAGGTAACTTTTGTCCTCAGTGTCGGGGGGGAGACTCCGCAGAGACTGGGAGTGGGCGACAGACTCCCTCTGAGGAGCTGATTCGGCTGTCGGACTCTGAAACCTCGTCTCCGGGGGGTCAAACCCCTCAAAATACGGGAAATGGTGCGTCGGTCTCCGGAGAACCTCGGGAGGCTAAATCACGGTCCCAAAATGGCCCGGAACCCACGTCGCAACCTCAAACAGTCACCCCCGGAACCAATACTGCACCTGGAACGTGGGGGCAGGCAGAAGGATTTGTTTGGTGTCCTCCGTGTCAGCAATACCCGCAAGGTACGTATATGAGAATTCTCCAGGACGGGGGGTCTGACTCTCAGGGTGGTTCGGAGGGTCAGGAAGCGGGACCTCGGCTGTTTTACGACCCTCAACAAAATCAGTATTATATGTATAATTATGAGGGTCGCCCTGTCTTCCCTCTGGTTTCAAACGGGGAGATTCCGGGACCTACTTCCGGACAACAAAACTGTGCCGGAACTGCTCAATCTCAGTCCAGCCTAATTGGAGGTGGGCAACGACCCCCAAACTTAGTTCCAGGAGCAGGTGGGAGTGTCGGGGGGACGCCTCAGCAGCAGACCAACCAGGTAGCTCCTCAACTGGCCTACACCCACCAAAATTCTCCTGGCAGAACGTCAACTACGGGGGGTCTGGCTCCTCAACCGCCGCCGTTGACGCCTCCGGGGCTTGCTCCGGTTCAGCCGGAGTCTGGACTGTATTATACGCCTCGGCAGGATAGACCGTCTTCATCAGCTTTCGGACATCCAACTCCACCCACAATGGAGGCCACTGATGCGTCTGTGTTGACCCATGACGCCCGTCTTTATCGTACGTACATGGATATTCTTCGCGAAGTACCAAAATTCGAACCAGAGACCATGTCAGTGGAGGAATGGTTCCCCCAATTTGAATCAGCGGCCAATATCTACCAAATTCCGCAGGAACAGTGGCCTCGCCTCCTGTACAATAAATTGGGTGGAAAAGCTCAGGTTTATGCTGCGAGAGTGGGCCCCTCAGTGACCGATTCCTATGAACGGTTCAAAGAATTGCTGCAGTCCCAGTTCCCGCGGCCCAAACTGTCTGTTGCCGATCGTTATACTGCCTTTGTCCAGCGGAAACAGCGGCCCGGAGAGCATGCACGCAAGTTCATTTCAGAACGTCAAGCCATGTCTTTGGACATTTGGAAGCATCAGGATGAAAGAGATCGTCATTGTGTCCATCAGACCTTCCTGGGAATTCACCCACGCTACGAAGGAGCATTGGCTTCAGCTTTTGGTGGAGAAGAACCATCTTTAAAGCAGATTTTCCGCATTGTGGATAAAGTGGACTCACGGTCCCCTAAACCTGAACCGGAATCGCTCACGTATCTCTCTCCGGTCTATCAGGTAGGCTCGGAGGAGGCGGGAGCCTCCGGAACCAAACAGAAGACGGACCCTCCTACTCCACCAATTGATTTCCTCCAGGAATTACAGGCCTTGAAAGAATATTTTGAGCAGAAATTTACCAATATGCCTCGTTCCGAGGGCAGATTTCCCCAGAAATGCCAACATTGTGGTCGGAGGGGTCATGATCCGGACAAATGCTGGGATAAGTACCCAAATCTGGCTCCATCGAACTGGACCAACCCTCGGAGGACGAATCGGAGGGAACAAGTTTCCGGGGTGGACCAAAACTATCCTTGCCAACCTGCGATGGCACCTCCACAAACTTATTATCCTCCCCAACCTCCTCCCCCCTTTCAGTATAATCAACCTGTGCCACAGCAGTATGCATATCCCCCTCCCCAGCAACAGCAATGGCAGCAGCCGCAGGTGAACACGCCTCCGGCTCCCTTGATGCAACAGCAACAGTGGCAACAGCCCCTCCCAAATTTGCCTCCGGCTCCACAACAACAGTACGGAGCACCGGCACAACAGGGCCAAATGGCCCCCCTGCCACAAGGTATGCAACAAAATCTCCTTCAGGCTACTCACCAGCAACTGGGCATGGCTCTGTCGGGTCAGGGGGGACCTCCTCCGGGGGTGCCCACCTTGGTCCCGGTCAACCCGGGGGGGACGCCCCCACCTCAGGCGCAACCTCAGCAAAATTTGGTGGGCTTTGTTGAAACTACGGAGAGTTTCCAAAAAGGTCAGAGTCAACATGTTTTGGTCTTGGAGAACGAATTAAGCCTCTCTGTTAATCTCATAATTATACAGTTGATTTTTTCAATCTTGTTAGCTGCTTACGGGAGTGCTCGCGAATTTATTATGAAATTTTTCACTTTAGTACGAGACCAGTTAGGTACATTATTAAGCCTCGCCATGGGGAAGTGGCCTGGTAGAGTTTACTGGAAGGACTTTTTACCCCCGGAACCGCGGATCGATTGCTTTGGGGGAGCGGGGCCTGTGTCAGGAGGTAATATGGCCTCCTCCGAGCAGGGAATGGGCGGAGCCATGCCTTTTGGGGGTGCTTCCGGGTTTGTTGTGGGCTCTCTTGCTATCACGGAACAGGATGAGGCGGTGGGAGACACCAATTCTCTTGCTCCGGGCCAAGGTAACCAGGCCGGTAGCGGGGCAGACCTGCCCGGACTGATCCCAGGGAGCTCTGGCAGGCAGGGGGTCACCACTTTTCACTCTGTGTCGGTGTTCCCTCAAACTTCAACCGAATTCGAACTGGAAGCTGTTATGGCTCCGGGGGATAACATTCCAGCTATCAAGATCAATGTTCAGGGTCAATCTTTGTTGGCCATTTTGGATACGGGAGCTTCTATTTCAATCATCAGTCAGGCGGGCTTGGATCGCCTTCTTCGGGCAGGGGCAAATTTGGTGGTCCAACACCCTGACTCCATCCGAGCTCGCACTTCAGGGAACACCCCATTGAAAATTGGGGGCAAAGTTTATTTACGTTTTCAGTTGGGTTGCCTTCAATTTGGTTGGCATTTTCACTTGGCTCCGGAATTTCATAAGGATATCTTAATTGGTACTGACTTCATGAAAAATTACAGTTGGGATGTCATTTTCTTACGAAATGTTCTTCACATGAATGGATTTGACTATGAATTGATGTCTCCGGAAGCGATTTGTGCCGAGTGGGAGGTGGGAAATTCTCATAGTTTTGCGGCAGTGATGGCCGTTGATGTCATGGTCCTATCCATCCTGGAGAAATGGGTAAAAACTCAGATCTCCTACCTTTTGCCTGAGGACCTGTATTGCTCCGAGCCAACAGAACTTTTGAACCAGAAACCGAAGCTCGCAAATTCCGAGATTGCTCTGGAGGGACCCTCCCTTAAAGAGGGGGTGGTACCTGGGGGAGGCCTGGGGCCATCTGTTTGTCTGTGGAGTAATGGTCGGGTGGAAAAGGTTCCTGCCGGAGTAGTCCTGGGGGCACAAATCAACCTGGCCATGGATAAGGAAGATTCTCCGGAGGGTGTTGGGGTAGACCTGGATCCCTCGGAAATGGAGCAGAGGAAGCAGATGGAGCATGTGGATCCAGTGGCAGATGCGGGTAATCCAGTGGTGCATTCCTCCTGGTCTAAACGGACTTTTCGGCGTGAGATTCTTCCTGGAGAATGTGGTTATGAACGGCCGGATTGGTCAAAGATCTTACAACAGAGAGGGTTGATACCTCCGGAGCCATCTTCGGAGCCAGAATTGCCGAAACAGCCACTGTCTCCGGAAGAGAAACAGACCCTGTTAAATAATGGGATCAAATTCTTGGAATGCTGCGTTACCCCCAGAATCAGAGGCGCCTCCAGCTCCCACTAACTGGCGAATTCAGTCCACTTTGCTGGCTGATGCTGATCCGGAGATAATTCACGTAAACCGGCTCAAACCTTTTATTGCCCAGAACAAGTCAAAAGTGTGAATTCGCTCCGGATCGGGTATTTTTTGATTTAGATCTCATATGTGTGCACGGCCCTTGTTGTATCTGTTTGATCTCACTCACCCTACCTAAAAGTACTAACATTTCTGCACGTGCTGCTTATGTTTTATCATGTTTTCTAATTGTATATATGCTAGCGTTTGTTTCTATTTTAGGATTTAATTCGTGTGTTAAGAGCCTAATCTTACGCTGTCTGTCTAAAATTTGGCTGTGAGTACTTTAATTATTACTTTACGTATAATACCCACATTACCTTGCGTATTCTAAAAATTCCTTTTCTTGCAATTTTCTCGTAAAATTTTTTCTTTGAGTTTCTTAAAAATCTTTAGATTCCATTTGGGCTTCTCCGTTTTCTTTGATTAGAGCAATGTCTCAAGCCTTGAGTAAATTACCACACTCCTTGTAAAGATTGTGTTCTGGAGGAATACGCCCGTGAAGCGGTGGAACTGCAGAAATTACCTCGCTTTCACGGGTTGCCCCCCCTCCTAAATTTACTGTAGATTGGAAACCGGGCTTCGGTTGGCCCAAGGAAGCTCCGGAGTTGCTTAAGAACTATGCTATACGGAACAAATGACCGAAACAGGGGTAGGGTGTGCTTTTTTGGGAATCCCTAAAGAGGGGGTGTTGTTTTCGACAATTTTTGGATTTCTTTATCACCGTTCACCTTGTACAGTAGGTGGTTGTTTTGTTTATGTGTGCACTTTGCGTGTTTTTGTGTTTTGTGTCTGCATACACATAATTTCGTTGTATGTTGTAATGTTTTTGTGTTTCTATTTAGGTCTGGTTGCTTTCCTGCTGGTGAACTTCCGGATCTCTCCACAACTTCAGGTTGTTTCTCTCCTTTCTGTTTAGAAATTTCTGTAAACGTTTTGGGTTCTTTTGAGTTGTCTGTTTGCTAAGGAAACATCTTTGGATATGTCGAACCCTCCAAAAGGAACCAAAAAGAGGCCCTCCGTTTCCGTGAGCACCTGTAGGGTGATGCTAATTATTTGTGAGGCTTCACTTCAGTAGTTGAAAGATCAGGAGTGGGGTCCTTATGATACGAACTGACAACCTGTGCCTCGGCATGAGCATATCATCAAATGGCTGCGGACCTGGCCTATTCGCACTGAGCCAGTTTAGTTGTTGTTTTGTTGTTGTTGTTATGATTCTGATGTTTCCCACCTTTTTAGGGGTGTGCTGGGTCTGATGTGTTGCCCGTCTTTATACATACCTTTTCATTTTGCATTTGAATTTCTTACTTTCTCTGCTAGATCAAATTGTTCCTCGCGCTTTCGAGACTAAATCTTTTTGAATAAATTCTTTTGTTGTTTTGCTCTTTTGGCAGCACTCTTCTATTGTTTTTCTTTCATGTGTACTCTCTTTAGATGAAGATTGGGTGTCTCCGGAGCAAAATTTTCTAGCTTCCGGAGCACTTGTGTTTGCCCTGACACTTTTTCCTTTGCTTCGACTAACGTTTTCCATTTTTTTCCAGCACACCCTGTATTTAAAATTCTATTTTCCTTGATTCCGGAGCAGGATTCATGGTCCGTTGTCTTCTTGGGGAGACCGAGGGACACCGGGCCCTGTCTCCTTTCTCCGTAGTACTTTTTGCTGGGTCCGGGATATAGTTTCTGTCGCCTTTTAGGGGAGACCGACCGGTGTACAGTTTCTGCATTCCCGGCTCTGCCCGGTTTTCGGCCTTTAAATTATCTTTTTCTCGATGATTTTAATTTATCTACCGGAGTTTTAGTAGTCCAGTTTTAATACTTTCACTTTTACCCTTCGGATACGGCAAGGGCCATTTATATTTTGTTTACGTACGTTTCTAGTGTTTCTCTTTATAGTTTATTTGTGTTTTGCTACTACCTGTGTTTTACTTATCCTGGTCCTTTCGTGTTGTAGGTATTTGGTTGTGTTTGCTTGGTCCGCTCCCGTCCCCCTTCTGCTGTGCCTAGGAGTGTTCCCCTTCTATGATGGTGCCGCAGTGGATGTTTGCGGGTGGTTTGGTCTGGTCGAGCGTCGGGTTGCTCTGTGGTGGCGGCGTATTTGAGAACTCTTGGTGACGGTTCCGCCACTATGCCGATATCTGTCTGGCTGTTCCTTGCCAGCTTGCCGGTGCGTTTCCGGTGCTTCTGGTGCCTTATTTGACTTTGCTCCGGAATCTTGTTAGGAGCTTTTCTGCAGCGTGGCCGCATGCCTGATGCCTGTGCCGGTCTGGTGCTTCTTCTTTTTGACCTTATGACCCTAGTGGCTTGTTATCTGACATTTCCGGAATGATTCCGGCGGGTCTCTCGGCTTAGGCGGTGGTCTGCCGCCGACTGCTTTTGGCAGCCCTGGTCTATCTAGCTGGGCACATGCTAATGTTGCCGGGTCTTTTGCCCGGTTTGAACTATTTTTGTCTTGCCAATAGACTGTTTAGCCGTCTTGTCGACGCCGAGTGAATGTGTGCCCTGTGTGATGCTGTTGGCACCGGATGTGGCTCCCCTCCTTTACACTCCTATGGACACTAGGACCGGTTATATTTTTTGTATG